>JBCEWC010006163.1:0-23573 GCA_038996855.1 Solanum aculeatissimum
TAGGGGAGTTAGGAGACCTTAGAAAGCCTAAAAGGGGCATAGGATCTAATTAAATTATGAATTAATCATTAATGAAACGGACTAAATCACCGAAGACAGTGTTTCACGGAAGGCCTACAGTGGTCGTTCAATGGTCCACGGCCCGTGAACTTGCCCGTGAGGCATCACTTGGTCTCGTCTTCGGCTTGAACTCACGGGGGACTTTCTGGATGACTTCACGAGGGGCCTCACAGATCGTGTAGCTGCACACAGATCGTGTACTGGCCTGTGGAGCATCACTTGGTCCGGAGTCCAACCCCGAACCTTGTCCAACTCTCTGGATCACTTCACAGAACCCCCTTAAGGACCGTGGGGCCTTACACGGACCGTGAAGTGGTCTGTGAGGCTTCACTTGGTTTCGGCCTTGGCCCATCACTCAGTCCCACTCTCTGGATTAACCCACGGACCCCCTCATGGGACGTGAGCCTCCACACAGCTCGTGGACCCTCCCGTGTGGTTCTGCCTTAGACTCAGGCCACTTCCCCTTTTCCAGAACCTTTCCATACACGGGCAGTCCCACTGCAAGGGCTATAACCTTCAGATACGAACTCTGAATTGAGTGAAACCAGTTGTGTTGCGACGATAACTCAAAGAACTTCGATTTGATATATAACAGCTCACACAGTTCATCCCGTACAAAAAGATATGACTTTTCAAAGTCCACTGTCCAACCGGCCTTACAATTTCACCAAACGATCCTTTCTGAATCCGGCCACTTAAATACAACTCATGGCTACCAAAATTCAACCATGACCAGCTCAACACTAACCTTGACCAACCATTACGAAGTTCAAAAAAATTTTAGATCGTTACAATCAATTTCCAATTAAATGGGATTACACTTCAAGCTTTGGTCTAACATGCCTCTATAACTACGAAGGGGGCATAAGACATGTTCAAGCCTCAATATCTCGAACCACATATCACATCTATGGTCCACCATTTCTTTTATAGTCCATCAATTGTTCTCGCAGATGAAGTACTAGAACTCCTAAAAATGGACCAAACAATAAACACGAAACTATGGGTTGAAGTCCTTTGTACGACCCGTAAAATCCTCTCATAGAACTATCATGTTTTACCCAATTTGCCTAAGTATTGGGGTGTTCTACAAACCCTAACTACGATCCATAAAACCAATTACGACCCATCTTGTTGGATCGTACAAGAAGTCCTGCAACTTGTTATTTTTTCCAAAATTTTGACCACTTCTAAGACAACCATCCCCGAGTCGTAGTTTCATTTATAACCCATACTTGTTTCTCGTTGTTCATCAAATTTTTCTAAAAAAATTTCCAACTCTCAAGCACCTTCGATGGCCCATGTTCACAACCAATAGGTACATCCATAGACCACAGAATAGATCTCGTAGACTGTGCTCCAAACCATTTTTTCTTTTAAAAAAATCTTATTTTGACTTTTCAACTTTTTGGGTAGATTCATACTGCCTTCAATTGAGGAAGATTTTGGATAGAAAAATGGTTTAAAAGAGGAATAAGACCATCACTTAAGTTAGGGTGAAATAGACTTAGTTGTCACCAAAACAAGCTACTTAGGAAGACTATCATGCCCCGTTAGTGAGATTTCCTTCTTTTCATCCTTGAGGTCAAGGAAGTTTTTAACATGGATTGATTGATACGAAGGAAGTTATATGTCAAGCTTTCAAAAAGTATACGTGGCAATTATTTCAAACCATATTTTGTGGGCGTTAGAGAATTCAAAGGGTTTTTTTCTAATACGAAAAGGATCGGGAAGGATGCACTAGTTACTTTCAATATTTATAAATAAACCCCAAAAATAAACATCTTATTTACTTTTGATACTCATAAGTTAGCTATTTTGTGTCAAGTTGTTATTTCCTATTCTATCCAATTGGAAAGCAATGAGAAGTATAGATTTTGTCGTAAATTTCTTTAGCTAACAATAGCTTTTTTAAATTTGTATTCGATATTTTGATCTTGCAATATGGGTCGCCAGAGGGAGTGGGGAAGTAATTTTCGTTAGAGGCATTGGGGAAGGGATTTTTATTTCTTGTTTGAAGAATTAGGAAAAATCGAGGTTTCTAGTTTGATTTAATTAAAATAGCTGACACACTGAGTCGAGCAATCTATTGGCTTTTACAAAAAAAGAATTGACCAAATTTTACTTCGTATAACTTTTTCTAAAAGAAAATCAAATAAAACAAGAGATACTGTCGAATTTTATTTTTTTAAAAAAGAACATTATTTAAAAAAGTAATTTTGTTATTTTTAAAATATAACCCATGAACAATATTGATTTTGACGGTGTTGCTTTATTTTTAAAGTAAAATGACGTAATTGTCGATTTAATCATTTTTTGGCGCATAATGAACCAACGAAAATCAAAAATAATTTGACATGAAAACTTCTCAAAAAGAAATCAAGGAACTAGCATTGATTTTTTTACTAAAACAATTTTCTTTAAAAAAAAAAGAATTAGTTAACCGAGGGACTAAATTTCTGTGGTTTTTAAGATCTGTTCAGTTCCACTATTTTTCTTAATTGGTTTTTACTTTGTTTCTAATAGTGCATGTGGCAAAAGGATATGCAAGGCCACCAAATTTCATCACATCAACTATAAACTCAGCATTGCAACGTAGAGAAAAAAGACGTAAAATGACATTTAAAATTGTCTCAAATTTTTAAAAAAGCATATTAATTATTCAAGTGTTTTATTACTCCCTAAATAATTATAAACTGGTATTGTTACATTATTTTCCGATCAATCCCAAATTTTAAAAAGCTAAGTGTTTTCATTAGATTTCATCGAGCTAATAATGACAAAACTAATAATTTTTAGAAAAAATCACAAGAATGGGCACTTTTTTTTTAATTAATTTTTGGGCCAGAGCCCATTTTATTTCAATAAATTGGAAGGGTCAAAAGACCCAATACAATCAGCCCATACTCGTTGGGTGGTTGGTACCGACACCAACCTTATACTTTAAAAAAGAAACCCTACCTACTTTCCTAAATGTGACACCCCTACATCTTCTACCCTTCCACCATCTATCATGTTTCGTCTCTTCTTCTTCCTTAGCCTCTGGGTGTCTAACTACCTCCACCGTGCATCCATGGTATATCTTCGCTGAAGCTGTCAAAGGTACGTTGTCTTTTATGTTTTTAGGAAGCCGATTTGTGTGCTGCTTTAACCTTGTTCCACTATCTTCAAGTGTCATCTCCAGTAGTACCAAAATATGAGAAGTCAAGACCTTCTTCCTCATCCTTGTCCATGTATGTGACCATTTCCTTGCTCTTTTTTTCCTCTTTGCTACTGTGTTTGATGTCCTCTGTTTTTGCAGAAAGCCGTCTGGAGGAGGCGGGTCATCCGCTTGGCTTTTGATATGGTGTTGATGATGTTGCATGCGTAAATCTAATCGGGTTGTGACTTCCCCTTTTTTGCTGGTTTTGTGCAACTTTTTGGGGGCTATTAGGCTAGAAATTTCTCGTCTTTGCACAGTTATCTTCTTTGGCCTTACCTGCTGTAAATATGTATTCTGTGCAAACATTAAGGCTATGTATCTAGCTGTAATTAACTGTTATGGGAGACGAAGTGATCCTTTTCTTAAGTCGTAATGATGGCACTCCCTGCTTGTCAATGTTAAGAATCTTCCTTGCTGTATTGGGTAACTGTGTGAATGAAGTGTATGTTTGTCTTACTTCTTTGTCTACTGCTATGTTTGCTACGAAGTCCGCCAGTTGATTAGCTTCTTTGTATATGTGGTTTAAATGGTAGTCTCTATTTTCCATGGATAATCTGATGTCCTTAATCTCCTCAGTTATTTCCCAAGGAGCCTTCCACTCTTGTGTTATTATTCTCTTCAGACTCAACGCATCTGTCTCCACTTGTACCTTTTCAAATCCTTGTGTCACACAGAATTTTAGGGCTTCCCTTATTGTTGTAGCTTCCGCAATTATATTTGTAGTTTTTCCCAAGTAATCTGATTCTGCATGTATTAGGTCTCCGACATGATTTCTTATACTGAACCCATAGGCACTTTTCCCGGGATTTCCTCTGCTTGCCCCATCTGTGTTACATTTTATCCATCCTGCCTGAGGGGGCACCCACCTAACAATGATAGCTTCCAGGGAGGGTTTGTACGTTTGCAATCTTTCATAACTTTCATTCCAATCCGTAGGTACCTTTTTCCAATTAGGGAATTTAGCTCTTATCAATTGTTGAATGGTTTTCTGACAATTTGTTTGTAACTTCCAGTATGACACGTCTTTCCCGTGTTTGATTGAGTTCCTTCTTTTCCACAGCTCCCATATTATGATAACTGGAATTGCATACAAAATCTATTTTGCCTTCTGTGATTCTGTGTACTCCCACCAATCCAGTATTGTTGGAATGAGTTGGCCACCACACACATTGTAACCTGCACAAGTAGCAAACTGCCTCCATAGTTTTTGGGCTACGGGGGCTGTTAGAAAAAGGTGATTCAGATTCTCCTCAGTGCCCATGCCACAACAATAGCATTTAGAAACTGTAGGTATGCCCATGCTTTTCAGAATATCATCTGTTGGGATTCTCCTCTTAAATACCCTCCATAGAAAAAAGGTTACTTTATAAGGGAGTTCTTCCACCCACATCTTTTCTGCCCAACCCAGTGTCTCTCTTTTATGTCTTAACAGCTGGAACGTTGTTCTAACAGTGAAAATTCCTGAAGGACATCCTAGCCACCAAACTTTGTCAATTGCCTCCATGGTGGCTGGTTTGATGTCCTGGGAGATGTATGCTGCCATCTCAGGTGAAAGGACTTCTTCGAATCTGTTGTCATCCTATGACCCATCTTTTATAAAAAATTTAACCTCTTCTTCATCTGCCAAAGCATCCTCACCTTCTAAGTAGTATAAAGCCCCCAACTTAGTCCAGTTGTCATACCAGAAACTGGAATTGCCTTTTCTGATCTGCCACCATATAAATGGTTCTACTTCCTCTCTAACACTAGTCATCATTCTCCAGACCTAAGAAGCAGCCTTTGAAAAGACTAAGGTAGGGTGATTTTTCTTGCAGTACTTATTCCACATGAATGTACCCCACAAGGAACCTGTAGATGTCCTAAATTTCCACCACAATTTTGCCATCAAAGCTTTATTGAAATCCAATAAAGATCTGAATCCTAAGTCTCCTTCTTTGACTGGGTAACATACTTCTTCCCATTTGACTCAATGTCTCCTTTTCTCTGCTGATGAGCTTCCCCAAAAGAATTTGGTGAAGATCTGATGCAACGCCTTAATAACTCCTTTGGGAGGGCTCATTGTCGATAGTAGATGAATAGGCATAGATTGTAGAACATGATTTACAAGTACCTGCCTACCCCCATAGGACAATAGTCTATTCTGCCATGCCAAAATTCTCCTTGACACTTTTCTGAGCAATTCTTCAAAATACTCATTTCTAGGCCTGCCATAGTAAACCGGGCAACCCAAATAAGTGAAAGGGAATTCCCCTTGCCTTATTCTGGTTAGTTTTCGCATTCTGATAGTGAATATCAAAAGGGTTTTCTCATGCAAATAGAAAAAACTCTTTGATTTATTAATAAGTTGGCCCGAGACTTGTTCATACTTCCATAAGATATTCATTATCTTGATGATAGATGTTCTATCTCCTGAGCAAAAAAGAATCAAATCATCAGCATAAGCCAAGTGATTTATTCTTGGGCTCCATTTTGGTAACCCATATTCCTTGACCTCCATATCATCCTGTAAGCTGTTTAATCCTCTGGACAAAACTTCCGCAGCTATGATGAATAATATAGGAGATAGAGGATCTCCTTGCTTTAGTCCCTTGGATGATTGAAACAGACCATATGACTGGCCATTCACCAAGACTGAGTACCAATTGTTAGATAAGAGCCTCCACAGCATATCAATGATAATTTCCGAAAAGCCAAATTTCCGTAGTACCTTTGTCAGGAAAATCCACGAGACCCTGTCATAAGCCTTTGTCATATCTAGTTTTACCACAATATTGGTAAGTTTACTTCTTCTATTAATGTCCCTGATAATCTCCTGAGCCAATAAGATATTCTCAATGACACTTCTTCCTTTGACAAAACCCGACTGGTTTTGAGAAATGATTTTGGGAAGTACTCCCACCATTCTGTTGTGGATCACTCTAGATATGACCTTGTTGATAAAACAACTCAGGCTAATTGTTCTGAGATCGGAGAAAGATCTGGGGAATTCTTTCTTAGGGAGCAGTACCAGATTAGTATGAGTAACATATCTAGGCAATTCCTGTCCACAGAAAAAGACCCTCACCACATTAACCACATCCTGTTTTATGATATTCCAACATTTTTGGAAAAAATTACCAGTAATTCCATCTGGGCCTGGTGCACTCGAACCACTAAGCTGGAAAACCACATTCTTTACTTCCTCTTCCTCTGGAATTCTAGTCATACTTGAGTTTTCCTCCTTTGTAATGAGCTTAGGAATATGCTCTAGCATTGTGAAATCATTACAAATGTTATTATCTGTAAACTGTGCCCGGTAGTAGTCTACTGCTTTCCATCCAATTTCTGTAGGACAATTCTACATTTCTCCCTACTCATCCATTATCTCGCTTAAAAGTAGTTTCTTCCTTCGTCCTTTTACATAAGAATGGAAAAACCGAGTGTTTCTATCTCCCTGAGCAAACCATTGCATCCCTGCTTTCTGCTTCCAAACTTCTCAACTCCGCTTGAACTTTGCTGAGTTCTGCCCTGTTTTCCGGAGTGGGATCCATCTCCAATTGAGCTTCTTTGGATTGAATGAGGTCTTCCATAGTAGCTTTTTTAATAAATATATTGTCGAACTCCTCCCTACTCCAGACTGTTAATGTTGTTTTGACTTTCTTCAATTTTGCTTGTAATATCAAGAATGGACTTCCCGAGAAGTCAACTTGCCAGTTCTGTTCTACGACATCAGTAAACTTATCATGCCTACACCAAAAGTCAAGAAATTTAAATGGCCTAGCTACTGGCTCTCCATCCATGTTATACACAAAAAGTAATGGGGTATGGTCCGATCCCTATCTAACCAGGTGTTGAACCTCACAGCTTGGCGCCATACTAGAGAATGCCTCATTCACCAGAATCCTGTCCAATCTCTTGAACACACTTGCCTCATTAATACGGCCATTCCACCAAGTGTATTTGCTTCTTGTGAATCTAACTTTTTACAACGCACAGTTGTTTATACACTGTGCAAAATCAATTGCCTCTATCTGCGTGAACTCCAGTCCTCCCAACTTTTCTTCCTCATTCAATATAACATTGAAGTCACCTCCAATAAGCCAGGGGGTATCATGTGAGTCAACTCCTTCAAGATCTTCCCATAATTCCAGACGCTCCAAAGAATTACATCTAGCATATACCGCAGTAATAATAAAACTGGTTTCGCCATAGATGAATTTTAATGTGATATGTTATGGTGAGTCAATTACCACACTCCCTACCCATTCTTGCTGCCAAAAAATCCATATCTTGCCTGAAGTGTTAACCATAGCATTGTCAAAACCAAGTCGCCTTTTAAAAAGATCTAACTCTGTTGGGTCTTGAAACGGCTCCATTAATGCAATGAATGAAAAATGATGTTTTCTGTTCAGATCCATTAACCTCCCAAAAGCGTTTTGGGTGTTAACTAATCTTATATTCCAGAATAAGGCCTTACCAATCATTGATCACAACTGATGGCCCTCCCCTTATTACTCCTTGTTTTAACCTGTAAAGGTATTATAGATCTCCCTCGCTTGATTTTGAGACTGTTGGTATGCCTAGGAGAAAGATCCCCCAGCCTTGCTCACATGTGCAATATTATATTCTAACCCTTCACCATCATCCATGTCAATCGCATTCTGGAAAATGTCTTCCTGTATTTGTTCCTGCCTTGGAGTTGTGCTAGTTGATCCTGCCTCCCCAATGTCATTAGGGACAACCTCTTGACTGTGACCAGGTGTCTCGGTTGCTTCTATGATTTTGAGATCACTCTTTTCCTCCATGCTACTTTCTTTCTCATTTGTGGCATTACTGCTATTTGATATCACCTCTTTGCCCTTGCGAGTGCTTTTTACACTATCACTTTCCTTCTCGTTGCCCTTTATTTGATTCCCTTCACTTTATTTCTCTGTGTTCTGGCCATTCGGAGATTCTGTTATCACCATTGTTAGTTGTGCCTTTTCACCATGATCCTCCTCAAGGGTATCAAATTTGTTTTTAATGTGCACTGCCTCCCATCTCTGGGCTGGCTGGCTCTTCCACCCCACGCCATTCTTTTTTTGTTCTACAAATCCTTCATTGTCTACCTTCCTCACCATTTGTTGCTGTCTGTTATCCCCAACCTCCAGTTGTTGTTCATCGTTCTTTGGCTTGGTAATCTTCTCTGTTTTACCTTTAAATAATTCAGGATTCTTCACATAACATTGTTTTTCGTCATGGCCCTGCAACATGCAAGTAGTACAATATTTGGGCATATAATCATACTTGATTTGGATTCATTTTTCCATTACCTCCGCACTACCCTTCTTAACACATATCTTGATCCGTTTTGGGAATTCTTGAAGTAAATCAATCTCAACTTTGACCCTAGCATAACTAGGTCTTGTTTGATTCTTTGTGGCCATATCCACTTGTAGGGGCCTTCCTACTGCTGCAGCAAGTGAAAATATTAATTCTTCTCCAAAAAAGTTTGGAGGAAGAGATGGGAAAGAGATCCATGCGATTGTCGTGGTGGTTTCTTCTTCAGGGTGAAACATTGGATCCCACTTTAACGTTCTCATTGGGTATGATCTACCTTTTTGTGAGATATAGAATGCAGGCTTCGATAATAAATGCACATAGTCTTCCAGCAGAGTGGCCCGGATCAATACGTGCCTATTGCTAAGCAATCCAATCTTGCAATCTCCTTTCAATTCACATTGCTTAGGAATAAGTTTCCTGAGATCATTAATTTCAGGCCACTCGTAAGAGAATTTCCCGATTACTGCATACTGAAGACTTTCATTAATAACCATTTGGTCAACTTCCGATTGTTCCCACTGAATAATCGGCTCTCCATAGAGATAAGAAATAGGTTTAAGGGGGGAATGGTTTGGGTGTCGTTGTAGTTGGTTTGAAAAGACTGGCAAAGGAAGGTGTTGATGTTGTGGCCACCTCCCCAAGAGGCTAACCACCGGCCAGCGTGGCCATTGACAATCAGTGATGGAGGCGACAGTAAAAAATGAAGAGAGCGTTTAGGGTTTTATGATCTTGCGAACACTACGAAATTTTAGAGATGTCTTAGGCTGGTAGCTGTCATTATTAAGAATGGGCACTTTAAGGTAAGAATTACAAGAAATTTTTTATTTACCAAAATAACAAATAAATTACCAAAGTATACCACTTTTTCCTTTCCCAAGACCAATCAAATCAACTTGTCATCAACATCAATTAATACCAACAAATATCTTTTGCCTATTTTGTAATTATGAATTGTTATTTTTATGTAAATAAGAAAAAGTTGATAGAGTCGTGTAATTTAATATATAAAAGTGTATAGTTATGTTTTTTACCCTAATTTTTAAGCAAATTCAAAATTTTAAAAATATTATGAATTAACTTATCTCCTTTTTAACCAGCTTCATAATTAGAAAGGATAGTTTTGAAAAAACCAATATATTAATCAAAATTGAAAGAAGCTCAATAAAATTGAAGAGAGTTAAACAAATAGTAGTAAAGAAGAAGGGTGGTGTTATGATCAAAATGGTGACATTGAAAGTGAAAAGTTTCAATGGAGATGACAATGAATTTTCAAAGAAACAAGAAAGAGAAAGAAAAAAATAAAAATTAAAAAATTAAAAAAACATATTATAAGACAAAATACTTATAAAAATAAAATTATATTCACTATTTAAATTGGTCGCATTCTTTAAGAGAGTGCATAAACTCTTTACATCAGGTAGACAAAAAAATAATATAATAATAACAGCTCAAACTTGTCTAAGAGAGTAATAAGATGCATCCATAGTTAATTTTTTATTTTATTTTTTTTTGAAAATTCAACATAACTTCAAGTATCACTTTCTCAAAGGTAGATTTAGCTACCTGCAAATATCAAGGTTAGTGAATCTTTACAGTAGTAAAGTAGTTAATATTTCAAAAAAATCTATTACCAACCATGGTGCATTCATGAATTTGGAGAAAAATGTACCAAGTTTCTTCTCCATAAAGAATATGCAAAATTAAATATAGATTTATAATAGTTAAATAATTTTATCTCCAAATATACACTATACCACCTTTTCGCGCAGGGTGGCCCAATACATGATTACAACAAATTGGGACAGACGGTTGACCATGATTGCTCCAGAGAATCGTAAAATATATTCAAGAAAAGTAAAGAACCGAGATTACACGCTTTGGAAAAGTCCAATGACTAGATGATGGTGTAAATTATTTTACCCACCGAAAGAAATAATGTCTTTATTGTCCAGATCAAAATCCTTGTACCCTTAATAACTTCGCTTCAGTTTGCTTCCTCTCCAAAACTTTTCAGTAAAATTTTAAAGTTATCGTATGTTACGTGGTTTTCTGATTTTTCCTTTTTTTTTTTTTTTTTGCTACTTCAGTAATTAACACATGATATATAGATAACAAATTACGAACCATGGAAAATAAAGGTTCAAACGGATATAATTGACAAAATAAAATTAGGATATGACCTAGATTTTGTTCATAACAATGTACAACGAATGGAATATATATTTTTCAACAAAATTTAAGAATTTTGATTATTCCCTCTTTCCACCAGGAACAAGATCATTCTGATACACTACTAACTACTACTTCATAAACATGCGGAAGTCTATTTGCAATTTGATAACACGCAAGGTTTTATTTTCATTAGGTAGGTCAATATTCAGTGTAAGATGTTTTTCATTAAATCCTACCTGTTTAATATAATCATTTTTTTATGTAAGCCCACAAATCCAATCGAGAGCAAATTTCAAAATTTAGCGCCTTGTTATGTAAAATCATTTATTTAAGATTAAATGTAAAGAATAAAAGTACCATATAATATGCATGAGAGGGAGTCGAGACATCTGACGAAAGATCAGGACGCAACCACATCTGGAAACAATCTTTGACCTTCAAGAAGAATGCAAAAGCACACCATATCACCTCATAAAGTCTGAACAAGTTCACGAAGCTATCCATAAGATAATTTCCTCCACCACACGAAGCCCACCACTAACATAAAAATAAAGAAATTAAACTAACTATGAAAGTTAGTTTTAAAAATAAAATAAAAAAACCTAACTACGAAAGTTGTTCTTACTACAATCTACGAATTATTATCCATGTAATGAAGTCCTGAGATCTTCGAACGTCCTTTCATATATTCCGAGAAGCTTTTATGTTAATGATGAAAACAAATTATGTGACCAAGGAAAATGGAAATGATAAGAAACCTCCAACTACAAAGATCAGACAAGTCTGATTTAAAGATACTTTGGAGAGTCAAATAAGAAAATTTTATCACATAAAACAGAAAGCAGGCAAGTATCCACAGACTAACACTGCTAAAAGATGCAATATTTGCATCAACCTTTTAGCTAATGGCTCTACATACTAGAACTGTCATTCCAACTTGGAACATTCTTTATTGCTCTTCAAGTTACCCGTTTCCTTTCTTTTTACATTTTCTTTGAAAAGTAAATCACCTTCTCAAATTTACTGGCTTGACTATTTCTTCTAGCTTCATATCCATTTCGTAAACATGTTCATTTTTTTCCATTTTTCCCAGGGACGGGGAGGGGGAGAGACGCCAAGTAGGCTTCACAAGTACAGATACAGAGATGAAACCAAAGGCAAAACTCAGAAGTTCATAGAAATCCTGAGGGGACAAAGATTAGACTGGAGGGGATGGAGAATAACTGGACAAGAGAAGGCTAACAATGGAAAGCAAAAACTATAACCCCCAAGCTAAGAAAGAAAAATGGAGATGAAGTAGCATGAAACATTGTCCAAATGATGATTAAGGCAAATGAGATCAGGAAGTAGGGGGAAGATGGAAAAAACAACGGAACAGACCACAAAAGGAAATGAAATTAGAAAAAAGGAAGATATTTGAGAAAAGATCACTTGTTCTACCCTCATGCTTCGCACGGCAAGAGAACACCAAACGGGAAATCTGGTGCATTCTGAATATCTCAAGGGACAACACTACATCAAATAATACTTACCAGTAAACATGACCACAGACCTGCCTCGGACAATTGTGGATCAAGCAGATTAATTTGTGAACATGGAATAGCTTCACCTCCCTCAAAGATAAAATTGGAGGGAAATAATGAAGTCCTTGCGAGGACCATAAACTCGGAGAAGTAGTTACATTTTCTCCAAATGCTAGCAGAGGATGACTAAAGCTTCTTAAAGATCAAACAAACACATATGTTCAAAGTAGCTATAAGAGGAAGCTGGATACTTCTGATAAGAGGGGAAACTGGAAGAGGGAATTATAAATCAGGACTCATGAGAAAACTAGATTTCAATAAATAGGATGAAGGCATAAACAGGAAATTCATTCTTAAATCTTAAAAAGCAAGTAGAACAATCAACAATGAGAAGAGTGCTAACATCTTGTTTCTATACTTCAAAACAAATATAGGACATAAATTAAAGAGAGCAGTTAATATCCATCTTCACTATGTACTCAAACATCATATCTCAATAATCATCACAATAACTCTACTGAAGCAAGGATACCAAGGCTTCTTCAAATTATGACAAGTTGAACATTTGAATCAAAGTATTAAGAAACACTAACAAGAAGATTCTATCTGCTTTTTGCACTATAATCAATTAAATTTAACTCAAAAAGATTTTCCACTGGTGTAACCATAGGCTGCAAATACTGCCTTAGCTATTTATAGTTTGAACCAATACCTTGGCATATGCATACAAAAAAACAACAAAAAGAAAGGAAGGAGACCCATATAGTGATAAATCCATCCTCTCAAAATGATTTCAGTTGCAAACAAGTTGCATGGATAATTTGACAAGAGCCCGTATTCAAATAATTAAACAAAGATGTTCAACTGGAATGAATCTAATGGACCACAAAATTTGGCTTTGAGAAACATAACCTCCATTCTCACCAATGCAGTCCTCATTCTTCCCCTAAGAGAAAAAGGGAAAAGAAAGAATAAAATAAAAATTGGGCTGCTTTCCAAGTCCGTGTTCTGTAAAGGACACATTCAAGCAGATGGACCAAGCATACTAACAACGGTTCCACCTGGATGTGAAAAACAGACTTGTGATAGTTCCAAATGAGTACATAGAGCTGACTCATCAATCGCATTATGCTCACTCACTATATACTGAACCAACAAGTACACGCAACCGCAACTCAAGACACATTCAGCCAAAAATTTCAAGGCTCACTGTTTCGGAGATGTGTATATGTATGTGACCACAAGTGGGAGATGTTACGCAACAAGCTACATTGCATAACATAGGGGCAATCCGATTTGGGTTTTTGCAATTAGTGCCACTTTTGGGTCTTTTATGTAATAGCTAGCCTAGACTATAATACATAAGAATAGCTTGTTTAGACTTGGATTATTTTGATATGAGATTATTGAGTACACTCCTGAGAGAGTTGAAGCCTACGGTCATTGTTGATTGAAAAATCAATGGAATCCCTTGCTTGAGGATCAATCCTCTTGAGGGTTGTCGCTATAGTGTAGGCGCTTGTTTAATGTTCTTAGTAGGTGGTTTTGCCTTTAATTGCCTATTAGTTACATTTCTTGTGTCTTGATTTTCTTAATAGAGTTTGTGCTTTTTAGAATCCTTGTAACTGGGGGCTATTGGTTGTCATATAACCATTGTTCTTAATTCTTACTCATCTTGTGTCATTCTTTATCTTTTACTTTACTTGTTCATAGTTTAAGGTTTCTTTTAGTTTTCACATTTAAATATTGTATTATCTGGTACTAACGCCAAGTATAGATTTGTTTTTACAAATACAAATCTAGCCTTGAGTTTGTGACAGAAAAATAGGTTTAAAATTCGAAAATAAAAATCTATTTCAAGTCGTCTTGTTTGTTGTTTCTGACACTAGATTAGTATTAGTATTCTCTAGTGTTATTTGAGTTCAGATCTGAAATTTCAATCCATATGGGGTTGAATTAAAGATTTCAGCATTGTTGGGTTGAAAAACTTGAAGAACAAGCAAAATGGGTGTTGAAGATTGAGTGAGGTTTTGGACTTCAAAGGTATTGGGGTCTGTACCCTAATTTGAGGAAAAGCTAAATCTCAAATTTGAAGGGATTCCAAGGAGAATCGAACAAGTGTGAAATTTGAATGTTCTTGGTGTTCTTCATATCTTATCGTTGAAGAAGAAAAAAAAGTACAAGTTTGATCCAGAACCCCAATTGAAAAGTTTGGGAAAAGTGTTTCAAGGCCAAAAGGGTAATAATTTCTAGGTGAAGCGGGCCCAAAGGAAGCCAAAGATCAGAAAACATCAACTAAAAATCGGGTGTACGGAGTTAGAGTGAGATTCATGACAAAAGGCTTCAACCCCTAACCAAAATGTGATCTTAGATGCGACATTGCATCCCATGACTTGTGATTGCAAGTGTGTCGCATCTCCAAACAATGTAAGTGAAAATTTGGCCATAATGCGAAGTAAGATATGAAGTCACATCTTTAAAATGCATGTGTCAAGTGCATGTTGTACTTCCCTTATGCTAAGTCACATCTCCAAGTTTTGATTTCGCATCCCATGAAAAGAAAAGCCTAGTTGCGAGGTCGCATACCCCAAATGCGATCGCATCTCCACCTTTTTATATTTGCATCTTCGTTCTTCAACATATTTTCATCTTCATTTCTAGGTTTCTTTAGGTTCTTGTCACTTCATTTCTTAGCTAAGTACTTCAAGTAATTCGTCCTTACTTGGTAGTGAGTTTGTGTATCTGTATTTCTTTCTTACCAATTCTTTGTTCGTGCTTTTCTAGTTTAAACCTCGTTAATTTCTTGGCTCAAGTCGGTTAGCCTTAATTAAGTCTCTCTACTCTTCATCCAACAAGAATCCATTTTATCCTTAAGATTCGTTTGTGACTCTTGCCAAGCTATTGATCAAATTGAATAGTAACCTTGGTTGGATCTTAGAGTGGTAAAAGACTAGAAAGTGAGTACATTTGAGTAGTGCTAGCCCAGCACAAAAGAGTGCAAATACAAGTAAAAGTAAGGAACTTTTATTACTAACTCGTTTGCTCATCTTGTAGGTACAAGGAGTTATAAGGAAGTATGTCATCCATAGTTTTGCATCCCTGTGACAGTGACATGGAAGACTACGCTTGTAGCAATGAAGTTATAAGTATGCTGATGATGGAGATTATGGAGGCTATGATAATAGTCGTAGTCAGGAGTCATGGAGATTGTTATTTCGATGGTGAATACTGTGAGAAATATTGAAGAAAAAATATTATTGATTTGTGTATGTACATTATTACATAAAGACCCTATTTATAAATGCTACAAATCTATTCCTATTCCAATTCTAAATAGGTCTATATACTTCTATTCTTATTCTAACACTTCCCCTCAAGCTGATGCATACAAAGCATAAGCATCTAGCTTGTCACAGATATAATTAATACGAGAGTCAGTGTAAAGACATTTGCAAGCTGATCACTTGACTTCACAAACTTTGTAACAATATCTCTTGAGAGTATCTTTTTTCTGACAAAGTGACAATCAATCTCAATGTGATTGGTCCTTTCATGAAACACTGGATTTGATGCAATATGAAGGGTCGCTTGATTATCAGACACAAGTTCCATCTGATCATCTTCGCCAAACTTTAGCTCCCTCAATAATTGTTTGACCCAAATAAGCTCACAAGTTGTTGCAGTCATTGCTCGATATTCTGCCTCTGCACTCGACCGAGCAACCACACTTTGTTTCTTGCTCTTCCACGACACCAAATTACCTCCTACTAATACACAATATTTGGATGTAGACCGCCTATCAGAGGGTGATCATGCCCAATCGGCATTTGTATACCACATGATATGCTCATAGTCTCGATCTTCGAAGAGTAGTCCTTTTCCGGGCACCTGACTTTATATATCGCAGCATACGAACAACTGCATCCCAATGACTATCACAAAGGGAAGTCATAAACTGATTTACAACACTCACAAGGAACGAAATGTCATATCTAGTCACTGTGAGATAATTTAAATTTCCGACCAATCGTCTATACCTTTCAGGATTACTGAGTGGCTCCCCCTGTCCTGAAAGTAGTTTAACATTCGGAACCATAGAACTGTCAATTGGTCTACATCCCTGTCTCCTCAAGAATGTCTAAAGCATACTTGCGTTGAAAAATAACAATACCTGATCCAAACTGAGCAACCTCAATATACCTAGAAAATACTTTAATCTGCCAAAGTCTTTAGTCTGAAAATGTTTAAAGAGATGTTGTTTCAAACTAGTAATACCATCTTGATCACTGTCGGTGATAACAATATCATCGACATAAACAACCAAATAAATACATAAATTTGGTGCAGAATGCCAATAAAATACAGAGTGATCAGCTACACTACGAGTCATGCCGAATTCCTGAATTACTGTGCTGAACTTTCCAAACCATGCTCGAGGAGACTGTTTCAGACCATAGAGTGTGCAAGTCTACTAGACTCCCCCTGAGCAACAAAACCAGGTGGTTGCTCCATATAGACTTCTTCCGCAAACTGAATAACATGTCTAGAACGGGCGAAACAAGGGCATCAACTTGGAATCAATAGATCACCATAAAATACTATACAATTGAACATCAACCTTCTCCCATTGTGCTTTGGGAGTTACAGATTCCTCAGTAGCCTTTTTCTTTTCATCAACCACACCAACATTGGTTGTTAAGTGATCGTGAACACCTTGACCTTTGCAACATAATTTAATCGAGGAAGCCTATGCTAAGTAGTTGGAACTACCCATTAAAGGTTCGGAAGTGACCATAGGATGAAACTTCCTATTCCTGTACTTGGAGCCAAAAAGATCAATCCTGAGAGACATCTTCTGAAATCACTCTTGTAACCACCAAAGAGGGTTGAAAACTGGTCGGAATCAAAAATTAAATATATGATCAGCCTCGGAATGCAAGGGCGACCTCACTGGAAAAAATATTGAAAAAAAAAACTGGCTGAAAACCTAAAACAATTGCCGAGAAGTGCTGGAAATCACCGGAACCCTAATTCCAACGATCAGAATTGGAAAAAATTGACTGGGGTTGGGTCGGAATTACTAGCCGACCCCAGTAGAAGAAGAAAATTAAAAAAACACTGGAGAAGCCACACGCACCGACATGTGACCTAGACCTCGCCGAAAAACAGTCACAGTCGAGAGGCGCGTGAGGGCGCGTGGGTCACTATTTTCCGGTGGTTCTGGTTGGGGTGTGGTCGCCCAATCTTCCCCAGCCTATTAACGGTGTTGGTTTTCGCACAACACCCACAGAAAGAAACGAACGTGACACAAAACAACCAACGGAACAATGACTTTTTTTCCTCACCGATGCTCTGATACCATGTGAGAAATATTAAAGAAAAAATATTATTGATTTGTGTATGTACATCACTACATAAAGGCTCTATTTATAGATACTACAATACAATCCAATTCCAATTAGGAAACAACATACTATTCTTATTCCAATTCTAAATAAGTCTATATACTCCTATTCCTATTCTAACAAATACAAAGAAAATGGTGTGTATAGACCTTATGATGAAGATGGAAGGGTAAAAGAACCTTGTGATGACTCCTACGATGACAAAGAAAATTATGAGGGTTACCACACTACACACTATTGAGGATGAAGATGACTTGAGGTATAAATCCTCCTCCACATGTCTAATAAGTCTTATGCTGATAATTTACACAAAAGACGAATTGAGGTAAAAATGTTCACGAAGATAGTATAGACTCATATACATTGTCTTGTGGTCATTAATACTCAAACCGAAGTGATATGTGTGGATATGTAGGAGCAAGTCGATATCGTCCGATGAGAGAGAGAATGCATATATCCTACACGATGGGATACAATGCCTTGCGCTTCTTGTTCCAATGCACATATGTCATGTTTTCAGTATATTTGGAAATAAATTTGGAGAAAAGGCATACTTTTTCTCCTCAAGAATATTCCTTAGGATACAACTATGAAGACAATGGCACAAAGAAAAAGTTTGTGCAAATCCATAGTAGATATCGAAATGGATTTGGAAGCTATACACTTCAAGTAGATCTCATTGGTGCTAATTGTAGTCCAACTTTGGTGGAACAATTGGGAAGTCCCATGTTTTAATATGAAGAGGCCATATTAATATAATGGAGTGTGAGTTGTAAAGTCATCAAGAGTTCTTATCGCCAAAGAGGACCAGAAGGAAGTTGTGTGGTGGAAGTCGACCCTTTGAAAGAATATCATCTATGGTTGGGCTATCCTTTATTATATAATATAATTGATTTGAAATGTATTGGATTGCTCCACAAATCGTACCCACTCTAACCCAATTTATGTGATGCACTCTCATAAAGTAAGAAAGAAAAAGACTTTTGGAAACTTGTGGTCTAAAACAAACTACAAATATTTCTGCGATTGCAAATCATCTTAGAGTAAAATAGAAAACTCAAAGTTGAAAGTGTCTGCAATTATAAAAAGGTATTGTTCTTTTAAGGGCAGACAAATTGAAAAGAAAATGCATCACATATAGCAATCAGACTCTCAAGCTCGTAGTTCCACATTAAGGTTCATCCACATGTTAATCCTAAAATAGATTATACATCTAGGAGGGTTTTGAGTTATATAGGTGTCCACACTTTGTACAAATGAGACACCCAAAGTCATTTATAAATTACACTGACAAATCACATCTATTACCTTAAGGTTTTGGGTTGAATGCTCATATTCTTTCATACAACCTTTTCCACCCATGTCTACTACAAGTTTATACAATACCAACAACACACACATAAATGAGGCTCACATAATTAGTCTAATAGTTGGTAAAAGAGGGGAAAATGCCATAGATGGTCAACCAAATTAGAAATAATCTTAATTTATCAAAGATAATCCCTAACAAGACAAATGAATAAAAAGGATTCATTTATCCTGTTGGAAAGTCATGCATTAGTTGAGGTGATAGGGCGTTGTAGCATTTATGGTCTCGAGTAATTCTCATATCATTAGGTACCTTTGGGGATACGCCAAATAGCCATCATCTTAAAATAATATCAAGGCAAGACCCAACTCATTTTGAGTTTATCCAATGTTGGGCATGAGTTATTTTGTCCATGATCCACTTATCTAGATCTAGCACACAAAAGGTACTAAATGTCCCACAACAGCAAACTTTGGAACTGCATCAATTCGATGTCCATTTTCATCACATTTTAAGTTACCTACTTGAGCTAACGTTTGGGCTTGAGTTAGCAAAAACCATCTTCTTAACATAGTATCAAAATAAGGTATGCTCCAGTGGTCAATGAAGTGGAGTTGAAAACCACGAGGTCTCAATTTAAAATTCCAGTGAAGGAAAAAATACTAGCTAAGTTCTTCCCATCTATTCAAGCCTAAGCGAACAGATATCCAATACTTGTATTGGTGAGAACCAGCAAGTACACTAAAATCAGCCAAGATGCATACAAGTTAACCTGAACATTACAATTGTAAAAGGTAAGATTCATTGATTATTGTGTCTCTCATGTTAGACCCTCAGTTGTCCACACTCATGACGTCCATAATCGTCCATACTGATGATGCAAGGAAAAAGATAATAGAAGCTTCCAAATAGTTGAAGAAGACATAATCAACACATTAGAATGTCATACGTGCAAATCATCTAACTACTTAGCACAGCAATAGAGTTCTACAAAAATTATAAGTTAAACTTCCATCCAGGCATGCAATCTCATTGTCCAGGGTTTACCATGTTCATTAACATCAAGAGACAAAACACTTAAATGAACACCTGATTGTAATTTCATGAACTATAGAAAATTTGAGTGGGAAAAGACTAAATTGATCACATACGTTAATGGGCTATTTAAAATCCTAAACTCATGAGATAGATCTTCAATGTTGCTGTTGAAAGGAAATGCTCTTATTCACATCTATTTCACTATCAGTAATGGCCATACCAAAGCTCACAAAGTCATATCATATGTTGCTCGGACTCTTCAAAAATGTCAACAGGTGTGTATCGAATTCTCTAAAAGTAGTGTATTTTTGGAGAATCCAATATGAATGTGGCATCAAAAGTGAAGAGTCCATGCAACTTAGGTCATATCACAAATAAGAAATATCTAAATATGTCATCTCTACAGATCCTTGTGGGGGAAAGAAAGGGGGGTGGGGCCAGGGTTGGGTGTGCCTCTGAGTAGGAAATTGAAGGAAGAAAGAGAAAAGATAGCGAAAGCAAGATACAAATCTTTGCCCTTTTCTAGACAATCAAATACAAAGATGCAATTCTGGCAACCAGAATAGATATAACAGAGATGGATCAAAGAACAAATAAAATATAGTTCCAAGAGTACAGACATTGGAAACATAACCAGAGTCAAACAACCACAACAATGAACAACAAAGAGTCATAAAGCTAAATCTAAAACACCTTGCACAAACTCCACAAAGTACCAATACATCTACATAACTTAGCAGAAGACATGTCAGAGCTTTCTCGATACCAAAAGAAAATTAAAAATCAATAAGAAGGGTAACTGGTCGGATTACGGGCATCATAGCGGCCAAACCTAGAGTGTGTTATACTATCCAAAGCTGCCCCCAATACTCTTTGATCGTAATCATAATTGTTGCCATCAAAATGTGATCTATGTCCATTGTAAGGTGATCTATAACCATTAGACTGGTTTACTGAAACACCAGGGGAAACTGGAAATGAATAGAGAAAACAATTATAAACATGTAACTCAAAACTCAAAGAAACAGACAATAATAAAGTTATAAAAGAAAAAGGGGTACTAAAAGCATTGGATAATGACTTCAATTAAAAAAAATGTATCACCTTGTGTGTAACTAGTTTGGTGATCTGAAAACCAGCATGAAGTTGATAACCTTGCAGAATTTGGTGAAATTTCCTTATCATTATAAGGTGTAGGATGAGGCCTTGGTCTAGAGGGAATACTAAAGGCCGGCGGTGTTGCGATTGGCAAGTTATTAGAGGGCTTGTCTTGCCCAGAAATCTGTTTAGAAAAATTAATCCATCAATAAACATTATGAACTTATCAAAAATGCTTCTGTAGACTTTGCCTCCTCAAAGCTACAACTTCCAGCTGCCAGCCCGCACAGTTGACTGAAAGAACATATGTCTGCCGTATCTCTCAACTCATGATCCAAAATCAATAGACACACTGACGCTCTCTACAAAATTCCAAGACTATCCAACATCTACACGGAGGCTGGTTCTGTTGGAGAACATAGAGGAGGTAAACCCATACCATAGGTTTGCAAGCACTACAGAAGCTAATAATACTTGGAACACAAAAATTCACTAAATGACCATTCACCAAATCAGACCATTTTAGCCAGTTAAGGGATGGGTAACAAGGACTTACTGCAAATTTTAATGTTCGATTGTAGAGTGTCACTAAACCAGAGAAAAGCTTCACAGCATAGTCTGCAATCTCTTCTGTCTCATATTTTGCAAAGGCAAAACCTTTAGGCTTATCAGTTTCCTTGTCACGAGGAATGTACAAATCAACAACACGCCCTGCTTGAATTAGAATGTCATATAGTACACGATCGCATACTCTCTCATCCAAATTTCCTACCAAAAAAAGAAATTGAAACACATCTTAGGAATAGAAAATGACCTCGACTTACCGTCTCAGACACCTCAACAAAGTCAGCTATCCTAACAAAGGCAGATTAGCCAAATTTATGTGCAAACCATCCCAAGTTAAATATTGGTTCTCATTACGAAGTAGTCTAGGAGGTCCAGGTCTCACCTTTTTGGTGGACAGCAAAAGTGTATTCCCGTCATCCCAATTTATGAGATGTTGTTTGCCTTAACATTGTATTTAGGAAAAAAAGACTTAAAACTGATGGTCTCAAACTAAATCAAATATGTTTGTGTGACTATTAATCATCTCACAAAGGAAAATGGATATTGTAAAGTTAAATTGTTGTCAAATATATAAATGCATCATTCTTTTCGGGACAGACTAAAAAAGAAAGTGTGTCACATAAATTAGGGAAAAGGGAGTAACTGTATACTAACAACATGATAGAACCAAAAAGGTAGCACAGAGTTCGTTTCAGCTTCTGTAAAACTGTGTTTAGAAAGGGGAAAAAACAGTTCTAGCCAAATCTTCTTTTTTTAATGGATATTTTGCAACAAGTGACTTCTCTTTTTTTCTTTTTTCTCTCTTTTTTCCTTTCGTATATTTTGAAGATTCGGAGCTCAGCTTTCCAAGTCTTTCAAAAATGAACGTCACCAAGCAATTCATTGAAAAGCCTATCACCTTAAAATAAATGTGTACATTGCAAAAATGAACGTCACCAATCATAACAGAATATTTACATGCATAGCTGAAATTCCATTAACACAATCAATCTGAAATTGTAGGATTCATCAAGAAGAAAAAACAAATCCCCAAAAAGGATATAGGATCACCCTTTAATTACCAAAACTAAGAAACGAAAAATACAGAGGTATAGCCAAAACTTAGCCATATAATCAAAGTTAACAACCCAAAAAAATCAAAAAGTTGTCCCCAAAATCCAGAACTTAATAACATCATCAAACATGGCACACTTAACTGCTATATCCCTAAATTCATCGCTTCCTGATTATTGAAAAGAAAATTAAATCCCGTATTCAAGCAAAACAAAGGTGCGACATTAGATCTGATATATGAAGAAAACATTCATGAAAAATTAGAGTACATATAGGGGGAAGAAATTTTTTTTAAAAAAAAAAAAAGACATACCGACATAAACAGTGCAATTAGGGTTCTCCGCCATGGTGGGAATTGAGCTTTATCGGAGGATATAAGAGAGAAATTGAATACCCACCCAGTAGATTCACAAAGTACCGGATTCGTGTGGTCGCAAAGGCTTTTTTGTTGTTGAATAAAGCAGAGAAGTTTATTTATGTATCAAAAAAAATAGAGAAGTTTATTCAACATCATCACCGATTTCTGGATGGTCTACACATCGCTATTGTTGACCACGGACATCCACTGAAGTTTCGACACGTGTATTTGTAGAGGAACTCCATCCATATATTATTCCTAGATATCTAGGGAATTAGCCCGCATAAGTAATCTAATTAAATTTACGGAAAAGGGTCAAAATTGTCCCTGCACCATGCAAAATAGACCACTTATACCCTCCATTAGATTTTTGGACCAAAAATACCCTTATCGTTATCTTAAGAGACCATAAATACCCCTCAAGGGTTAACAACACACATGTGGCAAGCCATGTGACACTAATTCCGCCACCTAAGCTGTCAACTAG
>JBCEWC010006164.1:0-23569 GCA_038996855.1 Solanum aculeatissimum
ACTCAACCCATGGCCACCAAAACTCATACATGGCTTGTAGTACATCATATAATGCCAACCATAAGTAGATTTCAAAAATATTCGGGTTGTTACAAAATTAATAGAGATTTTACCTCAAAATATGTGTCAAATTTGGAATCTAACACTTCCATGGTGTTTCTCACAAAAATCCATATAACGTAGTCTTTTGAATCACTCAAATCGGATGAAAAATAAGGTTGGAATTGCCATGTGAAGTTGCATGTATATATGTATCTTTTCTTCTGGAAACAAGTCAAAAACACCCATATATATATATAGGCAACATGACTTGACAGGTGGCAGGCCCAGCTCACGACACATGTAAGTGCCAAGGGTTTTCATGTGTCCTACTTCCATTCAACAACTATTCAATCCTTTTTTTCAATGTTTCGGGCTCGTCTGGACTCTGATTTTTGCAAACGGACTATGTGATCATATGGATTTTGATATTCTGGATCTAACAATGTGATCAGAATTTCTAATGGAGCTTTCCACGATAAAGTGAGAGTCCCACTTCTTTAGATGCAACTTTTAACAAAAAGCCCTCAAGGGTCAAATAGCATCCGAAAGTCCCCGGTATAAAATGAAGGTTATCAAAATTCTCATCAAGAGAACGTTTCCTGAAGGTGTTGACTGAGTCAACTATTAATCGATCCCAATGGCTAAATTTGTAAACCACAATATAATTGTACCGGACATGCTCTTAGCCTGATTCAATCATTATGAAGTTAATAAAATAGTCATAATTCTGCTTCGAGGCTGTTTGCTAGAACTTTACCCAAAAACTCATTTTATAGGTATAACTTCCTGGTTAACTCAAAAATCCACATAACTCCTAAATAACCAAACCAATAACCACCCCAAGAGTCCCAATAATTCACTAATGGCCTGAGGTCACTATACACATGCTTAAATCAACAAAATGATTGAAAAATCATAAAAATGACCTAGAGGGTCATTACATATGACTATTTCATTGAGAGTTTACTTCGCACTAAGCGGACTTCGGGATAAAAGGGATCTCCCGTAGTAAAGGCAAGAGACCCATGGAAAAAGCCATCTACCATAGTAAAGGCAAGATACCCATAGTAGGATCCCATTGTCTTTTAACTACATGTCACTGTAGGGTTAAAGGATCACCATAGTAAAGACTCGATCCTTTGTGTAGCTTAGTAGATCCACATAGGCATTTAAAATTCTACCTTGGCAAATAGTCTCTCTTTCCTTCGGTGAAGGAAAAATATTGCGACTTTATGTTATAGCTCACATGGCTTATGTCAGTTAACGATAGCTACACAATATTTGAGGTGTCCCTTAATTTGGCTTGTGATGTTTCATTCAAAGGTAAAAAAGTTCTTTGTCAACATTAAAGTATTTCTTATTATGGCTACTAATATCTTTCATAAGGTTCATCCTTCTCTCATGGTTTATGAATTTTACTGTATTATAAAATATATATGTTTCCTACTTACAAGCTTTTGCATTGACTATGTCCCATGATTTAAATGGTACTTCAAATTATTGCATGATTTTAGCTTGGTCTGTTGAATCCTCATATGGTATCATGATATAAATTGCACCATATGCTCACATACTTAGTACATTCCAATGTACTAATACATATTTAATACCTACATTATTTTATAATGTAAGATTTGATGATCACCCTACACACTTTCGCAGCTAAGTAGAAGATTGATTCACTTGATTGGTAAATCTTCATGCTTTAGGGGGCAAGCCATTGAGTTTATGTTCTTGGTCATGTTGGACTATGTGGTTACCTTGAGACTATTTCTTTCATTTTGTTGAGGGTGATCTAGGAACATCTTCATAGCCCTCACCTATGTTAGTATAGTAAAGGCATATCTAAACAAAGAAATGTGTAAGTCCATTTAATCATGCCTAAGCTTTACCTTTACCTTTGACTTTATATCGAGACTTACCTACTATATGGCTTTCTATTGTTGATTTACTTGCCTTATGTATGCTTGATATGCTATGAAGGCTTGATTGAGATTTCTTTGGAAATCCTAACCGTCGTATCACACCTAGGCCCTAGTTTGGGTCATGACAGAACAAGTTGGTGTTGTAGTACTACTGATAGATAGTGATGTTGATATAGAGACTTTAATATTTGAGATGGATATGCTAGGTTTGGATGATGTCAGAGATACAGCTAGAGTCAATGATGGAAGTAGAGATGAAAAGCTATTATTTTGACTTATATGACCACTCAAAGAAGAATTTATATGAGGTGTGGGCACAATATTATAGTTAAAACTTGTAATCATGTCAGATAGTGGTACCCTAAAAAAGGTAGTAATAAAGTAGATAGGGAAGGAAACCATATGGTAATGAAGTCGGTGGAGGAGGAATATTAGGTGGCAGTAAAGGTAATTGAGGAGGAACAACAGATGGTAGTGAAGTCAGTTGAGAAGGTAAGGTGGGTGGAAATGAATTTTCCTGAGGAGGACCTACATATGGTTGTCTTGAGTGACTTGTAAGGGGTGATGAAGCTGATTGAGAATCGTATTGTTTTTTCTCGTTTGTTTGCTTCTGATAATTTTGAGATATCTTCTTGATTGCCTAAAACGATTCTGAAGATATACACAAGGATACACTATAAGACAAGTATGCACAATGATACTTTTCTCATGTCCCGGGAAGGTACCCTCAGCGTGGCCGGCACTTAAAGAACCATTTCTAATTCCCCAAGAGAACTACCTGGCCTCATTATCATGTCAACTCAACATCAGAAAAAAATACTTAAATAAAATATTGTAGTTAAATAAAAATAAACAGTATAAAATAATTGAGACTAGTAGGAAAGAAACTAGTCAAATAATGTCCACATCAACAATCTCATTCTAGTCTATGAAGCCTCTATCTAATCCATCTAGAAGATACCATGACAGGTCATAGCTACCCCAATCAAAGAAAATAGCAAATACTGAATAAGAAGGTAAAAAGGACTCCTCTGAAAAGTAAGGAGGGCTCACCAACTCTGAGAATGCATTGAACTAGACCTCAACGATGCGGGGGTTGAAGTCCTCTATCACTTGTATCTGTATCATAAAATGATGCTGGTCCAAATGGATGTTAGTACATGGAATATACTGGTATATAAAATAGCTCAAGGAAAATAAATCCCAACTCACTCACTCAACTCAATCAACTCATAACTCAACTCAGTACATATACAAGTTTAGAATAAATCATGTTTTTAAGATGGAATCAGTAATGTTTAACTTAGTTTTGAAATATTATGCCCAATCGGTGTGTGCTTAGGAGTTTCTCATAATCGACATCCAATTCCACCACATTTAGTTTGGTGATGCACAATGAAGGCGACGGCGTTACCACGCCCACCCTAAACTTGTCAAGGTAAAAGATGATCAACCCTCTCTCATAGATCCATAATAAATGTCTATCTTTTGGGACAAAAGTCGCCAGAATGTGTTGTAAGACTATCCTATGTTGGCAAAGTAGTTATTTGGATTAGAGTAGTTATTCACTCGCTCCTATCTTTATGCTCGATACTCCTCCCAAGACTAAAATATGTTCAACTCATCAATCAACTAAAATCTCAATCATACTCATATCAATCAACTCGAGTCTCAACCTCAGTAGGTTACCTCAATTCAACTCATCTCAGTCCTCATCAACTCATTCAATCAGGAAAAGCATTCAACTCACAATCATGACTCAACTTAAATAGTCATTTAGACTCACTCAATTAGACTCATCGTGGATTACAAGAAAAATGCATCAATGAACATACAATTACAGTACGATATGTTTCTCATGCTCATTTATGACCAATTTACTCGACTCAGATGATCAAACTCAAATCTCAACTCAGTCCAGGTACAAAACTTCATAACTCATGCAATTTAAGGTTCATGACAGCAAGTATAAAATTTATATCTCAATTTCATATCAGTGGTAGTGAAATGCAGCTATTATCTCATACATCATCATAAGAATTCATAATAAATACAAAAAAATCTCATATTAAGAGGATAGGATTTTCAAAGCTCCATTCATATCCTCAATGTCGACTTGAACATATGAAGAGACATGTGAACGAACATAGTTCAACACTTTGGGAAGCCTTACATACCTAGAAATTTGAAAAATAATCACACCTTAGTCATCCTCGCATTTGAATTCGCAATCCTCACTTTCTTCTCTTCTTTGATGCTCTCAAGGAATCCCTACGCATGAAAGCATGGTAAAGATAGCTAGGGTTCTATTTTTAGGACTTAAATTAAGTTTAAAATGTCCAAGGACTTAACTAAAAAGGTATAGGAAAGGACTGAAATACCTTTGTTAAAAACTGTATAGGGACCCATGAAACCCTGTCTACGGGTTGTGGATCTTTTTATGGGCCGTAAATTTCTCTCGTAGGTAAAAAGTCCAAAAATTTGATCCACTAAAATTTATCACGAGACCTTTCTACAGGCTGTAATAGGATTCATGAGTTGTAGGCCCTCTGGTAAGTCCTCACTGATTTGAAAAGGGTGACTTACAAGACAGCTCCTATGGGTCGTAGAGGCCCTCGTAAGTCACTCCAGTTGCAGTTCTGCAATATTTTCCCAGGCCTTTCTCTGTGCATTTGCAGCAACTAGGTGGAATAAAACTTGGAGGTGTTACATTATCTTCCCCTTGAGATTATTCGTCCTTAAATGAAGAAGAATCTAGGGATAACTAGCCAAATAGGAATCCTATCCTAGACTCTACCAATCAAACAATCACAAATCCCTCATTCAATCAATCAATCAAGAAACTCAGCAAGTAGGACAATTGAACAGTCAACATATCAAATCAATCCTCACTCGGACTCTAGAGCTTTATCATATTTCAAACTAAAGAGAATTCAAGGGATAGGAATCCAAGAATTAAGAAGGAAGTTGTTACCATCGATTCTCTCATCATCAACAGGTAGGAATGAGTGAGGGTACTTGGCCTTCATATCCTCCTCAGCCTCCCAAGTATCTTCTTTTATAAATTAATTCATCCACAATACCTTGACAGATGCAATCTCTTTGGTTCTCAACTTGCGAACCTGTTGATCAAGGATTTGAATAGGAATCTCCTCATAACTCAAGTTATCTTTCACTCCAATACTCTCAACAGGCACAACCAACTGTGGATCTCCCAAACACTTCTTAAGCATAGAAATGTGAAAGACTAGATGGATGGCTGCTAAATCTAGGGTAACTCTAACTCATAGGCTACATTGCTTACTCTTTTCACAATCTGGTGAGCATCGATGTACCTCGGACTCAGCTTTCTTTCTTCTCTAATCGCATCATGCCCTTCATAGGTGATACTTTCAAATACACCCAATCATTGACCTAAAACTCTAAATCACTCCTCCTAACATCAGTGTAGGATTTTTGTCGACTCTGTGTAGTCTTTAATATTTCTCGGATTTTTGTCGACTCAATCAAAGGAAAATGGTTATCCCAATTACCCTTAAAGTCAATAGATTAGGCCCTCAACATATCCTCTAAAGTTGGAATAGTATCTCTGCCTATCCATCGGTCTGAGGGTGAAAAGCAATGTTGAGATTCACCTTGGAACCTAAGCCTTTCTGAAAGGACCTCCAAAACTGAGCGGTGAATTAGGCTCTTCTTTCTAAGATGATGGACAAGGGGACCCCATGCAGCCTTACAATCTCTCTGATGTATAAATGTGCATAGTCCTCCACGGTGTCAGTAGTTTTTTACTACCAAAGAGTATGCTGACTTTGTCACCCAGTCAACTATCACCCAAATCGAATCATGTTATCGGCGAGATCTCGGTAAACCTATGATGAAGTCCATATTGATCATCTCCCACTTCCACTCTAGAATCTCATAGTTATGAGCTACTCTACATGGCCTTTGATGTTCAACTTTCCCTTGTTGCCAATTCAGGCACTTGGAAACAAACTCAGTAATGTCTTTTTTCATTTTGCTCCCCCAATAAACCTCCCTCAAATAATGATACATCTTAGTCGATCCTAGATGAATAGAATATCTGAAATTATAGGCCTCTTCCATGATCCTCCCTCGAACACCATAAATATTTAGAACACACAATCTGTCTTGATACCTTAATACTCCATCTCCCTCTTTGGAAAAAGTCATCACCTTCTGCTTATGCACATCTATTTTCAATTGTAATAAGATTGGATCTTGATCTTGCTTCTCCTCTACCTCTACTACTAGAGATGATACAGATCCATTGTGCACAAGAACTCCACCTTCATTAGATTCATCTAGTTGAACTCCCAATCTTGACAATCTGTGAATCTAATTAGCTAGCTCTTTCTTCTCCTCTTTCACATGAACAGTGCTCCCTATAGACAACCTGCTGAGAGCATCAGCAACTATGTTAGATTTAGTTGAGTAGTAGAGAATGCTCATCTCATAATCCTTGTGCAATTCTAGTCACCTTCTTTGTCTCAGGTTGAGCTCTTTCTGGCTAAATATATATTGCAGGCTCTTATGGTCAGTGAACACATTTATGTGCACCCCATATAAGTAGTGGCACCAAATCTTAAGCGCAAATACCACTGCAGCTAACTCAAGATCATGGGTTTAATAATTTCTCTCATGAACCTTGAGCTGTCTAGAAGCATAAGCAACTACTTTACCTCTCTACATCAACACACATCCCAATCTCACTCCAGAGGCATCACAATAAATGACAAATCCATCAGTCCCTTCAGGCAAGGTTAACACTGGGGTAGTAGTCAACCTGATTTTCAACTCTTGGAAATGTCTCTCACACTCATTGGACCATTGAAACTTGACCTTCTTCTAAGTTAGTTTAGTCAAAGGTGATGATATAGAAGAAAATCCATCAAAAAATCTGTGATAGTAACCAGCCAAAACTAGAAAACTTCTTATATCTGTCGGAGAGATTGGCCTAGGATAATTCTTATGTACCCGGTGTAGTACCCCTCTGATTACCTCTAGCTAGTGGTGTTGTGGTAGAGGACTAAGCCCTATTGCCCCACATCAGACACTCCCTCTGAAAATGTCCTGGCTAGCCACACTTGTAGCAGGCATTCCCTCCATCTCTACACTCTCCCAGGTGCATTTTGCCACACTTTCCACAAGGTGGCTTCCCTCTAGAGCCAAGAACAACGCTAGCCTATGCCCTGCTTAGGCTGACTAGGCTCAGGCTCGGCTGACTTGGTCTTCTTACTCAGATGCTCTTCTCTATCTCTCTTCTTATCCTCCTCAGTCTACTGGGCATAGACCATAACTCTAGAAATATCCATACCTGGGATCAGCAATGTCGTTTTGCACTCTTTCTTCACATGTCTACCCAGGATAGACACAAACTTCGTCATTCTTGCCCTTGTGTCCTGGACCATCTCTGGAGCATACCTGGACAACTGGATAAACTTGAGGTTGTATTCTTTGACAGTCATCCCCTCTTGCTTCAAGTTAGAAAAATCCTCAACCTTCGCTTCCCTCAACTCTCATGGAAAAAAGTGATCAAGGAAGGCATTTTTAAATTCTCTCCACTCAGCAGGCCCAGTATCTTCACCTCAGCCCTCCTCTCACTGATTATACTAGACGTTTGCCACATTTTTTAGATGATAGGCAACAATCTCAACTCCCTTGGTCTCATTCGCATGCATGGTTTTCAAGATTTTCCACATCTTATCAATAAAATTTTGAGGGTCCTCCTCAACTTTAGATCTAGTGAAGATTGGTAGGTTCATCCTAAAAAAATCTCTAAGTCTAGTGGTCGCAGTCGGCTCTTGAGAACTGATACAAGAAGCCCGTGAACCCTATCTCCCACTCTAAGTAGCCACTAATTGGGTGAGCATAGTGATAGCTCCCCTAAAATTGGCCTTTATAGTCGTGGCAGGTGGAGCAGTAAGTGCTTGTGGAACACCAGTAGCTCTATCTGGTTGATCCCGACATCTTTCCTCGATCTGAATAGACACCTCAAGAGGGGGATTCTTAGCATTGCTAGATGAAGTATTTCTCTGGGCACGGTATGCTTTGGAGGCATGACATGCAAACGTGTAACACACAAATTAGAAAAGAGCTTTAATAGAGTTAAACTCCATCGCACGAACTCAGAATACAAAGAAGTGTAACCTTTCCTAATGTCCTATAGCCTCCTCTTCATAAAGTATGGTGCACGACAAACCCATAAACAAGACTCTATTAGACACGGCTTCATAAATTCCCTAGGACTCTTGAACTCTGTGCTCTGCAGGAGGGTACCCTCGGCGTGGCCGGCACTTGAAGAACCATTTCTAATTTTCCAAGAGAACTACCTGGCCTCATTATCACGTCAACTCAACATCAGAAAAAAAATACTCAAATAAAGGACTGTAGTTAAATAAAAATAAGCAGTATAAAATAATTGAGACTAGTAGGAAAGAAACTAGTCGAACAATGTCCACATCAGCAATCCCAATCTAGTCTATGAAGCCTCTATCTAATCCATCTAGAAGAAACCATTATAGGTCATGGCTATCCCAATCAAAGAAAATAGCAAATACTGAATAAGAATGTAAAAAGGACTCCTTTGAAAAGCAAGAAGGGCTCACCAACTCTGAGAATGCACTGAACTAGACCTCAACGATGCGGAGGCTGAAGTCCTCTATCACCTGTATTTGTATCATAAAATGATGCAGGTCCAAATGGACTTTAGTACATGGAATATACTGGTATATAAAATAGCTCAAAGAAAATAAAGCCCAACTCATTCACTCAACTCAATCAACTCATAATTCAACTCAGTACAAATGCAAGTTTAGAATAAATCATGCTTTTAAGATGGACTCAGTAACGTTTAACTTATTTTTGAAATATTATGCTCAATTAGTGTGTGGTAAGGAGTTTCTCTTAATCGACATCCAATGCACCACCTTTAGTTTGGTGATGCACAACGAAGGTGACATTATTACCACGCCTGCCCTTAACTTGCCAAGGTAAAGGATGATCAACCCTCTCTCATGAATCTATAATAAATGTCCATCTTTTGGGACAAAAGTCACCAGAATGTATTGCACGATTATCCTACACTGGCAACGTAGTTCTGTGGGTTAGAGTAGTTATTCATTCTCACTCATCTCGGTGCTCGATATTCCTCCCAAGACTAAAATTTGCTCAACTCAAATCTCAATCATACTCATACCAATCAATTCGAGTCTCAACCTCAATGGGTTACCTCAATTCAACTCATCTCAGTCCTCATTAACTCATTCAATCAGGAAAAGCAGTCAACTCACAATCATGACTCATACGATCAAACTCAAATCTCAACTCAGTCCAGGTACAAAACATCAAACTCATGCAATTTAGGGTTCATGACAACAAGTATAAAATTTATGTCTCAATTCTATATCAGTGCTTGTGCAATGTAGAAATTATCTGATACATCATCATAAGAATTCATAATAAATGCAAAAAATCTAATATTAAGAGGATAAGATTTTCAACGCTCCATTCCTATCCTCAATCTCGACTCGAATAGATGAAGGGGCATGTGAATGAACATAGTTCAACACTTTGGGAAGCCTTACATACCTAAAAATTGGAGAAACAATCAAACCTTAGCCTATCCTCACATTTGAATTCGCAACCCTCATTGTTTTCTCTTCTTTGATGCTCTCAAGGAATTCCTAAGAGTAAAGTCCAAGGACTTAATTAAAAAGGATAAAAAATGACTGAAATATCCTTGTTAAAAACTATCGAGGGACCCACAAACCCCATCTACGGATCATGGATCTTTTTACGGGCTATAAATTCCTCTCGTAGATAAAGGGTCCAAAAATTTGAGCTACTAGGCTTTGTCACGAGACCCTTCTATGGGCCGTAAAAGGAGTTATGGGCCATAGGCCCTCTCGTAAGTCCTCACTGACTTGGAAAGGGTGACTTACGAGACCACTCCTACGGGCCGTAGGGGCCCTCATAAGTCACTCCAGTTGTAGTTCTACAACACTTTCCCAGGTCTTTCTCTGTGCATTTACAGCAACTAGGTGGAATAAAACTTGGGGGTGTTACAACTCTATAAGCCAATTATGTGCATAGATACATTCAACAGTAACACAATTAGTTATGTGTAATTGTGGCTACTGTACTACAACGTGACTGATAAATCATGATTTAGGCTTTTCAATCTCAGCTTCACAAATTTATGTCAAGAATTTATTTTTCAAAAGCAAGTTGACAACAGTAATGGAAGCAGGTTCAAGTGACAATTCTGAAATCACAAATTATATTATAGCACTGGTTGTAACCTACAGCCTAATGACATTATTCTCTAGTACCAAACAATTGTTTTCTGAGACCACAAGTTTTTTGGCAATCGTAATGTATATTGAAGGATCTTAAATCAAAAGTCAACTTGATCCACATTATATTTTTATATTTTTCTTACTATTAACAATATCAGTTTTGCACTCTATAATTATTCAAACAGTGAAAAATTAATACTTATCAACTTATATTCTCCTTTATAAGAGAACAGAAAAGGTAAAATGTTATTGGTATAGAAGAGCAAATATTTTTTTGAAGTTTTGCTTGAACTAATGTCATTCTAGGAATGCAAGGAAGTATATTTTAGATGCTAAGTCACTTAATTTAGCATCTGCATGTCTTCATTATTATCCCCTCCTTAGAAGTAGTATAAAACTTCTATTAGTTTTACTTTTAAATAAAGCTTTTCAGATGTCTATTGTTTACTCATGAACAGTAAATAACAATAAGGTATTAGTGTTCATGCAATTTCTGTCTATGATTCTATCTTTTGAAGCTAGAGAACAGCATTAAATTTTAAAGTGATTTCTACAACAAAATTGGATGCATAATAAAGTCATCTCTAAAGTGAATTGTACAGAAATTAACCAACTAAATAACAATCAGGCTCATAGTAGATCAAAAGCTAGAGATCAATGAGATATCACTTTAAAAGGGCTAGAATTTTAACTTTGTGTCAGAACTTATAGGCCAAGGGATAGCCATGTTTCTACTATTTGCTGGAATAATCTAGGATGAATCTTTTCAATGGTTAGAAATAGAAAAAGTAAATACAATCTTTAGTCGATTTCACAAGTCATAAAACATTGCAGCTGATACAGAACATTTATTGAAATTCATATGCTAAAAAAATAATATGCACTGAAATCACCATATGCTGGAAAAATTTAAAGCTTAGAACCAATAGATCATCATAAAACTGCCTATAAGGAATCACCATAAAACAGAAGCACTTCAATACAAAAATACTCAAATAGAAAAAATTCAGATTCTATTGTTATAAACTTCAAGAATACTCAACCAAAAACCTATCCTAGACCATAAACTACCTCTCTTGATGCATGTCATTGTCAATTCTCTCACACCTCCTCATTAGGGTATCAGATCTATACTTATTTTTTCATATGATAAAATTATCTCAATTTTTCTTTCTTCATCTTATCCAACATAGAGGTCACTCCTACATTATCCTGAATATCCTTATACCTAGATTTATCTCTCCTAGTATGCTCACACATCTATATTTCCTCAACATTTATCTTTTGAACATGTGAGTTTTGATTAACACTTTGTAACATACAACATAGTCAATCTGATTATCACTCTATAAAACATATCTTTACGTCTTGGTGGTACATTTTTATTATAGAGACTCTAGAAGAGAGCCTCTATTTCACCCAATTTCAACAAATCGATGTATGATATCATCATTGATATCTCCATTACCTTGAATTAAAGACTCAAATACTTGAAATATCCTCTTTAGGAGTTGAACTGAGTTAGGTATCAAGTCTTACTTCCATCTTACCTTCATGCATAACATTATTGAACTTGCACTCCAAGTATTCAATCTTCATCCTAGTGGTTATGTTTTAAGTCACATGCATAGACACCCCAGTAAGTAAAAATCGTCAATTTAATTACTCAAGACAAGGCACTCCACATAAATGTTTGTTAGTCACACTAAGGCCTCATTTGTTTGCACTTAATGGAGGTCTAAATTTAAATGGTCCAGACTTCAAATCACTAATTGTGTTTATTTTTTATACTTAAAAAATACATTACTGAATTTAAAAGGATCTAAATGAATTAGATCTACGACAGAGTCTTAATCTCATTCAAACTCTTTTAAAGACACTTTTATTAAAGTCCGCTCCATATGTTTTCTCTTTAGCAAAAATTTCATATCTTTTCTCTTGTACCAACTATCGGCTATCCAAATTCTTTCCCCTTTTTTATTTTGACAATGTTTAATTCTTGATCGTATTGTTTGATCATCAAGAATTGATAAAATTATTTGCAAAAATTGAGAAAAGATGATGACTGCATTTTTTTCTAATAACGTTTAACAATTATTTTTGTTGATATAATTTTGTTATATAGTTCAGATAGTTTCACAATATTTTTATCAAATTTAATAATTTCATTTTTGCTAGACTGAAGTTTATAATATTTTGCTAATGTAATATATAACTGCAATTTTATTTGGAGTATAATATTTATTGTGTCTACACATTGATAAACTATTTATATTCAAATATTTAAAATAAATAGTCTTAATCATTCATGTTCAAATCTAAACACATAATCTTAATCATATAAAGATGCATTTAAATTCAGTCTTAATTTTAGTGATAATATATGATGCCTAACACTTCAAAATAGTCAAAGGAAGTTTCAAACTTGTCCTGGGGCAAAAAGTCAAATTACAGTTTTTTTGTGTGCAACGCCTCCAAATGATGCTAATATGGTCAAATACATACTCGAGTATGTTGTTAGCATTTAATTTTGATGTTTATATTTGCAGGAATTACACAAAAAGGAAATGGAATTACAAACAACCATAGGAAAGGATAGTTGAAGTATCAAGATAGAACCAAGAATAATGAAGGCATGATAGGAAGAAAATCAGGCCTAAATCCCCAGCCAAGAATTAAGGAGCTACCGGGACATACAAGGAAGGAAGAAATCTGTTGAGATATCTAGACAAAAATTAAGGAGTCAGCAATACAAACAAGGAAGGCAAGAGGAATCTCGTCAGATCAAGATTGATTAGAGAATTCTCAATCAAGGAACATTACAAATCCTTGATTGAAAGAAAATCCCTTGGGTGAAGCAAAGCTCGAACAGGCTCAATCAAGCAAGGCCTTATAGTCTCTCAAAGTTCACCAGAAGGATGTATAACACTCACTAAAAAGCTCTAGCTTCAATATTGTCCTTCTATTCACTATAAAAGTTTGTACGTTTAGTGTGAATAAAAAAAAAGAGAGAAAGAAAAAATTTTCCACACTAGAGAAAAAGCAAAGAGTGTTTAGAAAAGGTCTGATGTGCGAATCAGAAGAAGTTTGACCCTTGTACTGCAACATCACATTTTGAGATTTGAAGAAAACCCTTGTGACCCAAGAAGACTGGAAGTAGACACCACATCGATGTTCCGAACCAATATAAAAACACTGTGTCAAGTTCTTTTATTCTACTTATTGTGTTTCAATTGAGTTACTTATTAAAGTATGATAACTAGTTGACTAACTTTATTGGAAGTCGGCTGATAAATTTCAATTCACCCTCCTCCCCCCTTGAGTATCATATACAATTACGTCGGCACCGATATTGTCAATGTCATACAAAAGTTGGTGTAAAAGATCGAGACAAAAAGTCAATCCCTCTAAAATTTTATCAAAAATAGAGTTAGACTTGACCTTCAAATTATCATAACAAAAATGAATTGGTTATGTATATTATGAGTATATCTTCATCGCTTGAGATAAATATTGTCCAATGCATATCATATCATTGAAATGAGAGTTGGAATCAAAGTTGCATGTTGCACATATTATATACAGATTGGAATTAGGGATGATAATGGGGTGGGTGCGGGGCGGGTAGAGCTCAACTCACAAATTTTTTAAATCACCCCGCCTCGCATGATGATTTTTTTCATTTTCAACCCGCCCCGCCCCGCATAAACCCGTCCTGCTTAAATTTTAAAATTCTTTTATTTTTTAAGTAAATTTAATTTTTTTTTCACTAATTAACTTGTCAAACAACTAATTAACTATTTTTTGTTGACATTTTAACAATTGTTTCTTAATAGTTAATTAAAAGTTTCTAATTAACATTTTAAGAACTAAAAATTACCGGACATCTCTAGTTTAAATTTTAGAGGAAAAAAATTAAAGTCAATGTTTAATATAAAAAATTTATACCTTTGATTTTTTACTAATTACAAAAATTTAATTTCTTCGAATTCCAATTTGGTTTTTTTAATCCGCAACCCCCTGGTAAGCCCTAAATACAGAAAAAAGGTATATACACACCATACACTGCTCTTTATTTCAATCATTTTTACCTTAAGTATTGATTTGTAAAGATGAAGTGATTTGTAAAGATGAAGTGGCTAAGTGACTATGATATAGTAATTTATTTTCCTCCGGAGTTACTTGAGATGGCATGAATGTACCATTTTCCTCCCTGTTTTTTCGGGAACAATACTTAGGTATCACGCGGGAATTAATTAAATGTTAAAATGATCCTTTGTTATAGGGAGATTTTCCTTTGTTAATTAATGTGGAGTTTTATTGGGAGAGAGTGGGTGGGTTGCATAATAACCGTCTTCATAATTAATTAACCGTCGCAACCAAGATGATTATTTACAAATAGGAAAAATAAACCTGTCAACGCCACACTAGAAGTGCAAAAATGACGAAGAGATACGGAATACTGCGGAAGAAACTTGAAAAACTTGAATCGGACCTCCATTTGCTCTTCACATTCCCACCAGACACAGAGACTCACGGCATCCTCTCTCACGCCATCGAACAGCAGCTTGAATTCTTAAATCATCTGTTGGGTGCGGAAATCACTTCCTCCCCGTCAAAGCCACGGCATTTGTACCACATCGCCTGCAGACTCAGCGAACTCGAAACCACCTTTCTCCACTCACAGGACGGAAATAATTTCAATGATCGTGATGTTGTTTCGGTTTGTTCTTGTAGCGAGTCGTATCTCAACGATGATGGAGAAGCGGCTGTCGATGTCTCTACGGTTAATTATGATGTTCCGGAGGATTCTCCTGTTAAACTTGTTGAGGAAATAGACGAAGAGGGAAAAGGTAAAATTAATGGGAGGTATTTTGGAATATTAGGGTGTGGAATGATGATGGGAGTAGTTTGCGTGGGATTGGTTATGATGAGAATTTATGATTCTTTTCTTGTAATTCAACCTCCGGATTTTCTTGTTCCTACTTAATTATCACTTCTCTACTGTAAGTCTTTAGAATCAGCAACTTATTTTATTAAATTGCTACCAATGTATTGGCTACAACTTCGAATGATGTGTGTCTACTTTCGAATTTGAATGATCATATATAGCACAGCCAACATCTTGCACTGATGCACAAATATTTGTATATAGTTGTATCATTGTTTTTACCAAAACAAAACAAAAGAAAAACGTATAATGCTAATGCATTAGGCTGGATCTCACATTTCTGGCTGATTAAATTGGTTTATCTGACTATCTGTGAGTTAATATCTCAAATGGTTACTCAACTATTAGTTGAATTGACCGGGTGACTTTCTTGCACTGATGCACAACTATTAGTTTTTTTCACAGAAAGTTATTTAATTTTCTTTTTTAACTTCAAAGTCATTCAAGTAAGAATTTCTTTTACAAAAAGTTACTTAACTATAAGTTCTTTTCACAAAAAAGTCATTAACTTTAAATTGACCGGGTGACTTTCTAAGTGAGATTAATTATTGAGTGACTTTCTAAGTGAAAGATTAATAGTTAAGTGACTTTTGAGTTATAAAATAAAGTTGAGTGACTTTTTGTGAAAAAAAAACTTATAATTAAGTGACTTTCTGTAAAAAAAATCTTAGTTGAGTGACTTTGAAATTAAAAAAGAAAATTGAGTGACTTTCTATGAAAAGAACTAATAATTGAGTGACTTTCTGTGAAAAAAATTAATAGTTGAGTAACTATCTGTGATATTAACTCGACTATTTGTTTACCAGTGAAATGCTTGACAGTGTATAAAACTTAGAATTGATATTTTAAAAAACCAATTCCAACGTAATTTAAACTACTACCTACCATCTGATAGTGTAAGTTATATTCCAATAAAAAGTTATAATGAGATAATAGGCTCAATCTGACCTTGAAATACCTTTCTTACCGGCCCTTATTAGTGGTAGGCAACCTTTGTTTTCTTTGGGATTTTTTCAGATAAAGGTATAATAGAGTTGGGTCTCTTAGTACATTGCCTTCATTACCAATTTGTTATTTTATAGTGTGACACCACATAAATTTATTCTCACATGCATCTATGTTTCGAGACTCATTCTTACATATGAGAAACGTATTAGGGTCATAAGAGACTCCTAGCACTTAGCCGAGTTCAAAACTTTCCTATAAATTGAGTTTCTAGTGTTGGGGTATGCAAGGGTCAACTTTAATTGATCATAACTCTTAGCACATAGAGAATTAGGTGTCTCATGACCTACCAAATCAAAGCCCTTTGAATTAGCTTTCCAACGCAATTGATTTCATCTCCTTTGGAGTGTGGAGTCAAAAGTGATGGTCATTTTACTACAAACTGTCAGAGCAGAGCTCATCTACGAAACCCTCTTACGGGTCGTGGATCAAAGTATGACTCGTCTGTTACGCTCGTGGAAAAAGTCCTGAAAATCTAATTTTGAGCCCCAGACTTCACGAATCCATCTACAGGTAGTAAAGTAATCTACGGGTCGTGGTTTGATCTTGTGGAATCTTTCAGTAACCTCAAAATTTGCTCAAAAATTTACAGAAGGGTCCCTATGGGTCGTGGAACTTTCTACGGGGCATAGAGGGGCCCGTAGATGACTTTCGACAGTTTTTTTGGGAGTTATTTTGGTCTTTTTCCACCCTTTTAAAGTCTAGACTTAATGTTTTTATACCTAAACAAGTCCTAAAACGTATCAAATCAGTAATATTATGCAAAAACACCCTCTCCAACTTAGAACAAGGTTTCAAGGGAGAAAAAGGCTAGGGTTTGAGGCAAAAACTTGAGAATTCTTCCAAGCTTCTCCAAGACACAAATTTCTAGGTATGTAAGGCTAACTAAAACATAGATTTTGGTCTTCCATGTGCCCCAAAACCCGAGTTGATGGAGTTGTTAGTGAATTGATTATTGCATGAAGGTTTCTTGAAGGTTTTTCTTAAATTCTAATGTATTTCTATATAATTTTGCTTGAATTACAGTTTTTATAAATTAAATACTTGAAATAGATGATTTTACTTTCCTAGATTACCCTAGCATGAATTCTCTTTTTTTTTACACATTGTATTTAAATGATTACACATGTGTATAATTTGAGCCTAAAAAGTCTACGAAAATCCCTAAATGTTTTAACTCTATTTGTATTTTCTTGAATGCTATGAGTCTGAATGATGCATGATTGAACTTTTATGATTCAAGAGTTGAACCTTAAAAGAATGTAACAAAAGAGTTGATAATTGATGTGATGAATTAAGTTGATGAATGTCCAATGAGACTAGGTGCATGAGTTAACCAAATGGTTAATGTCTTATGAGCATGTTGAGTCTTGAGAGGAGTACTGAGCACCGAATTGAGTAAGAGTAAGTCTAACTCATACTCAATAACTACGTGGCCAACGTAGGAGAGGATTGAACTGTATAAATGGATATTGCTTCCATTTAGTCCCAAAAAGAGGACTTGATGTTATTATTGTGGATCCACTGATGGGACGTCCTCTAATACCCTGGCAAGATATTGGATGGATGTGGTAACGATATCGGTTCTTGTATCATCATCGACTCATAGGTGGTGGTTATCGGTTAGAGAAACTCCCAAATCGGCCTTGATAGTACTCTAAGTGGATTGGATCAGATGGTATGTGAGTGGTCATTGTCTAAACTGCATTCTTACTTTAGACTCTTGACTTGATGATTGAGTTCTCTACTTTCTTGAGTTGAGCTGTTTTGAGTTGATGTTATTCTACCTTTGCATGTTTCATTCTATCATTTTACATACTCGTACATTCCACGTATTGACGTCCATTTGGGCATGCATCTTTTCATGATGCAGAGATAGGTACTAGTGGTCATTAGCAGGCGCTCCGTTGAGGACCTATCTACATTCAGTTGATTGGTGAGTCCTCCATACTTTCGGAGGATACTATGTTTCTTTCTAGCTTTGAGATTAGACTTATTTGATTTTATTTTGAGGTAGTCATGGACCTGTCATTGGCACCACTTAGTCAGATGTTTAGAGGCTTCATAGACTAGACTGTCGAGTTATGATTGGATGTTATTTTTTACTAGTTTTCTTTCATACTAGTCTGACTTAGTTGATGGATAGATTGTTTGGCCTTTGGCATTGATTATCATGTTATCATTTCATTTTGTTGAGTATTCTTTATTATTGATGTCTTCCGCTATTAGAATGTGATTGAATGAATGTGATGAGCCCGAGTGGTTCACTTGGAGACTAGCGATAGTCTCTGAGTGTCGGTCACGCCAAAAATACCCTCCCGGGGTGTGACATATAGCATGAAGTTACCTGATGTTCGCTACTACTAATAAGGGTGAAGAGATGTTAACCTTTCGCTATTAGTAAGCACTCTCCTAGTTTTAGCTTAATGAGCTTTCTTTATGTTGAAATATTTTATTGGAAACCACTTCACTCAATGATTAAAACACAGGATTTATTGTAGAAGATTTCAATAACATAATAATTTTATAAGCTAATTTTTAAAGTTCATTTGGATAAGCACACTTGATAGCAAGAAGTGAGTGACTTCTGTCTGGTTCTTGGGTCGATCAAGCCTCTTTATCATTACATTTCTGCCTCTTGAATCTCATCTAACTCGAGTTGCCTCATTCCTTGTACAATTAAAGTGATTTGCTTCAAGAAGTAAAATCATATCACTAGGGGTATGTTACGAGCATAAATTATCTTGATAGTGAAAGTAAGATCTAGCAAGATTAGAACCGCATATAAATATACCAGGAAAAGTAAATTTTTATCTCCTAGAAGTTAGTCCATTTGGAAAAGTCAAGACTTTTGTAAATCAGCTTGATAGAGGACAATGATAAAGATTAGGGAGGACCTTAGTACCACTAAAAGTGCGATAGTAAAATGAACAAAAGGGTGATCAAAATAAATATAATAATCTTAATGATTACTATCAACTTTCGATATAATAGCATGCATTACCTAAGAATATCTATTTAAAAAGACACCCTTCATAATTATGGTGGAAGAGATGTAAAAAATATTTTTGGGGGTCAATATAGTCTTTAACCATCTTAATTTATGCACTAAAATCCTTTGAATTATTATTACCATAAATTTTCATGTATTAGTAATACATATCTCAATACACAATAGCGTATAACAAGTGCTACACAAGCATTAGTTATACTTAGATTTAAAAAATATACCAAACAAAACACTATCAATACATAAAATAAATGTATGCATTATTTTTTTTAACACACTCTACTAGACAACCCTTAAAATATACTAATAATGTACAATTAATAGAAAAGATAACCAAAGAAAATTACACAACTAAGAAAACTATATTACTAAATTATCTATAATAGATATAGTTTATAATAATTACCATTCGTCACTATTGTTTTATTCAAATTATTAGGGACCCACATTGTGTATCCCACATAACCAATATCTTTTCCTTTGCCCCATTATACAAAATATTATTTTTCTCTAGGCCTAAATATTTTAGCGATTTATCCCCTTAATTCACTCGACCAAAATCAAATTTCAAATTTTAAAGATTTCACTACTCTCCCCCCACCCCCACCCCACCCCAAATTGTGCTCCAATTGTAGGTAACTTCATGGCAGTTTCATTTTATTTTATTTGTGTTTGTATATCCCATTGATTTCGGTAGAATAGTTTAGCCGGTTATTTTTTAAAAGTTGTGCCATCTCATTTTTTCTAGTATTTTATAATGTAAACAAAATTAATTTTTTTTTAAATCGTATCAATTTTTTCTTCGATATTGGTTCGATTTAGTTAATTTTTTATTTTCTTACTTTTAAAGCATCACCTCAAAATACACTACTACTAAAAAAAATTGCAAGTGCATTTCTTAAAGAAGCATTTCAATTCTTAATCAAGAAGTCAAGAATGTAAAATCTTGTTGTTGTATACTTAAAATTGATAAAAAAAAACGATTCAACACTATTAGGTTCAATCGATTCCGTTGATTTTTCATACTCCTTTGACACCCCTAATTTTTAGTTCTCTCCATGGATACATACAAAATCATGGATAAACAAACTCTTTTCAAGTGAATTACTCGATGAATACAAATGCATGCCTAAAATTTAAACAATTTTTCATTTTTTTCATTAGGTCTAACTCAAGACTTTCAAGAAATTGCAGCGTCTCTTACTAAATTTGAAATTAATCAAAAAGAAATTAGATCCAAGCACCACTATAACCCAATAAAAATGTCACAACTGATGCATATTCCTAAACATCTGAAAAAGAAGATGTTGAACCTGGGTCAATGGACCAAAGTGATGGTGAAGAAATTAAGGTATTTGTATAATTTATTTTGTATATTTTTTGTGATTTGCATTTTTATTTATACATTTCACATTATGTTGTATATGATTTTACGAATTTAGCGTATCAATGTTTATTGTTGTTTTTTATTTAGATCTTACTTGTATTTGTATATTATCAAGTTAGCTTGGTAGTATGTTAACAAATTGGTCCACTACATAAACAAGACTTCATAAGTTCAAGAACTTGAGAATGGAACAAAAAATAAGGAGACTCGACCATCTTCCGAAAATAGATGTAGCTATGTTGAAAAGATAATTATCTCGCTCACAAATATATTTGGGCATGATTAAATGTATGACAAGGGTACCCGATAATGCAATCATCGTTGGTCATAAATTTAGTATTATTAAGTTATTTATGTAATTTATTTGGTACATTTTTTGTAATTTACAGTTCTATCAATACATTTTCCATTATATTGTATACGATTCTATGAATTTAGTGTACCTTTTCAGGCGTTATTTGCATATTTTTTATAATTATAATTTTTGTATTGGTATATTATCAACAAATATACGTTCCAGCTATTATTTATATAGTTTCATCATTTGTAGAGAGAGAGAAATAATTGATTGAAATATATACTTTTAGTTTGTACATTTATTAAGTCGTATTTTGACATGTTTATTTGTGTGAAGTTAAATTTGTCCTTCTTTGTTTGGTAGTATTCAAATTTGATAAGGAATTATATGATTTGTGGATTGTTTTTCGGTTTAATAATTTAAATTAGTGCCTCACTAATTAAGTTAAGAGTCTAATTTATTTTTCAAAAAAATTAAATTTTAAGCAAGTTATACAAATAGAGCAACGTATAGCTATTGAAATTATAACTACATTATGTAATTAGACAAATCTATATATATAATAAAGGATAGTAATTTGCAATGTGGTTAAGTCTAGTGATAAGTTATTTAAAAGTCACTTGACAATTTTAGGATAACAAAATTAATAAATATGATAATAAAATCTTTTAATTAAGATATTAAAAATAACTTAATATAATATTACCATGTATATAAGGATAATATTTTTTTAAATTGAAAAAAATACACAATTATCAACACTGAACTAGAAGGGATGTCACATCTATATATATAATAAAGGATAGTAGTTTGCAATGTAGTTAAGTCAAGTGACAAGTTATTTAAAAGTCACTTGAAAATTTTAGGACAATAAAATTAATAAATATGGTAATAAAATCTTTTAATTAAGAGATTAAAAATAACTGAATTAGCAAATACATTAAATTTTTAAAAATAAAAGTAAAAAAAGAAAAGAAAATAAGAAATAGAGGAATATTATTTAAACTAATGTGTGTATACATGGTAAAATTCAAAAAATAATTTCAAATTAAATATTACCATGTATATATTTGATAAAAATCATATATATATAGAGAGAGAGAGATATAGATATAGATATAGATATAGATATAGATATAGATATAGATATAGATAAAGATATAATATTACCGTGTAATATTTTTTAAAAATTGAGAAAAATACATAATTATCAACAGTGAACTAAAAAGGATGTCACAATATATATAATAAAGGAGAGTAATTTGCAATGTGGTTAAGCCAAGTGACAATCTATTGAAAAACCATTTGACAATTTTAGGACAACAAGATTAATAAATAGAGTAATAAAATCTTTTAATTAAGAGATTAAAAATAATTGAATTAGCAAATACATTAGACTTTTAAAAACAAAAGTTAAAAAGAAAAGAAAATAAGAAATAGAAGAATATTAGTTAAACTACTGTGTATAAATGGTAAAAATCAAAATATAATTTCAAATTAAATATTAACATGTATATACATGATAAAAATCATATATAGATATAACACTACCGTGTATATAAAAAGAACATTTTTAAAAATTGAAAAAAAACTACATAAATATCAATTTGAACTAAAAAGGATGTTACATTACATTACATTTTCTATTTTAGCTTTATTATTACATATAAATATAAATTTTTAGTAGGAGAAATAATCTAAAACTTTTAAAAGAAAATGAAAAAAGAAATTCTGTAAAAATATATGTGCAATTCTTATAAGGTTATAATAATTATTTGCTGACATAAATAAAAGGAATAAATTGATTTTAAAAAATCATACTATCTCCGTCCCATATTATATGGGCACTTTTCATTTACACGATTATTAAGAAATTATTAATACACTAGTAGAATTACCATTTTACCATTCATTTATATCAATGTACATTAAATTAAGTTAGAAAAAATTATTAATACACTAATTAATGATGGGGGTAAAATAAGAAAAAAATAATTAATTCTATCATAACTTAGAAAGTGTCCATATAATATGGGACGGAGTGAATATAAATAACATTAATTATGAAATAAAGATAAGAAAGTAAAAGAAATTAATAGCATTGATGATGAAAGAAATTAAATATGATCATCTTTTTTTTTATAAAAAAGACAAATAAAAAGAATAGAATTTCTTGTCTTAGTGTATATGTGTATAATAAATAAATAAATAAAATAAAATAACTTTAATTAAAGACACAAAAATGGCCAAAATAAAAGGACAAAGACATTAGTCGAATTAAAAAGTTGAAAGAAATAATGTAAGCAGTAAACTTTAATTAAAGACAAATTAGAAAAAATAAAATGATCTTTAATTAAAGATACATAAAAATAATTAAGACAAAATAAAAGAAAAAAAATTAATAAAACAAATAATAGATGATACACATGTTATTGTCTATAAAATTTAAAATCTCAATAAATAACGAACTCAATTTAACATTAAGTAACTTAAATTTAAACTCAACATTAATATATTGAAATAAAAAATAAGAAAAGTGAATTGCTCATTATGTGTAACACACACAATGAAAAAATAATTGAGCACCGACGAACTAGAAGAAAATAATTAAAATATAGTAGAAAGAATATGGG
>JBCEWC010006165.1:0-23566 GCA_038996855.1 Solanum aculeatissimum
CCTTCTGCCAATGGAAAACTGAGGCTCTTCCAGGATGCCCAGTGATACTTCTTTTTTTGATCTAGCCTTCCCCAGAAGAAGTCTGCTGTGAGGCTCTGAATTTGTTTTAAAGTGGTGGAAGGGGTGATATAGCAGCTAGCAGATGTATAGGTAATGATTGAATCACTTGTTTGATCAGGGTAGCTTTTCCCCCATAGCTCAGTATCCTAGACTGCCATCCTGAAATCTTGTTGATCACCTTAGACACCATGTCTGAAAATAAATAATCCTTTGTCTACCTATATAAAGGGGGCACCCTAGGTAGGTGATAGGATCCTTTTTCTGATTGAAACCAGTTATCTCTGTGATTCTCTCATAAGTACTCTGATCAGTGTTGGAGGGGACCATAAAATGACTTTTACTCTTGTTCACCAATTGCCCAGAAACCTTTTCATAGGAGTCCAATACCTTCATTATCAAGGTTATGGAGCCTATATTGCCAGAAGTGAACAGAATTACATCATTAGCAAAGCTCAGATGGTTGATTTGAGGTCCTCTTTTATTCATATAGAAAGCTTGAAAGGTTGGGTGATTGTGAAGTCTGTTCATCAGCCTAGAAAATACCTCAACCCCTAAGATGAAGAGGGCAGGAGAAAGTGGATCCCCTCTTTTAAGCCCCCTTGTTGAATGGAAAAAACCATATCTGGTCCCATTGATGAGGATGGAGTACCAGTTGTTGGTCATAATTCTCCATGCCAAGTCAATAAACTGCTCCCCAAAGCCCATTTTCCTCATGACTATACAGATGTATTACCAAGAAACCCTATCATAAGCCTTGGCCATATCAAGCTTAATCACCACATTCCCTCCCTCCACAGGTTTCTTGATGTGATGTATGATCTCTTAGGCTAACATAATGTTCTCAGCTATATTTCTTCCTTTGATGAAACCTAATTGGTTCCTGGAGATGAGATGGGGGAGAATAGATGCCAATCTTAAGGAGAGGATCTTGGAAAAGATCTTGCAGATGCAGTTACTAAGACTGATAGGTCTATACTCTTATAAACTGCTTGGATTACTAGTTTTAGGGATCAAAATAATGCAAGAGTGGGAAAAGTATTTAGGGATCTCCTTCCCACAGAAGAAGGCCTGCACTGTCCTCAGCAGATCCATTTTAATAATCTCCCAGAAAGTTTGATAGAACTTACCATTGAACCCATCTGGGCCAGCTGCTGAGTAGGGGCTCATTGACTGAATCACCTGATATATCTCCTCCAAATCAGGGGGGCCTGAAGCTTTAGATTCTAATCCTGCGTGACCATCCTAGGCACACAGTCTAAGACCTCATCATCTATGTGATTCTCCTCCCTTGTGAAGATCTTTTGAAAATGATGGACAACTTCCTTGGCTATTTTATCCTCCCCTTGAATCCAGTTTCCATTTTCATCCTGAATGTTCTGAATGAGGAGCCTCCTTCTTCTCCCCCTGACCAAAGCATGAAAGTATCTAGTGTTAGCATCACCTTTCTTAAACCAGTTTAACTGAGTTTTCTATCTAAGGATAGACTCCTCTAGCTTAAGATATCTGATGTATTCAATATAAATCTCATGGAGATAACTCCTTTTGTCCTCAGTTTTATGGTTGATCAAATCCACTTCTGAGTGGATGTCCCCAAACTGGTTCTTAGACCAATTACTTAGAGTGGTAGCAATTCTTTTCAGTTTAAGATGAAAGACCCACATAGGACTGCCTATGGCCTCTTTGCTCCAGCATTCCCTGACTGTATCCATAAAAGTATCCTGGTTTGTCCAGCAGTTAAGAAATTTAAAGTATTTGATAGGATATTAGTAGATCTGTTATGCATTTCTATGAGAAAGGGACAATGGTCAGATCCCACTGAGGGGAGATGAGTAATACTAATATGAGGCATGCTCTCAAGCCACTTGTCATTTACCATTCCTCTATCCAGCCTCTTCCAGATTGTGGCTCCAATACCTCTCTTATTAGACCAGGTGAAGTTTTGTCTTGAGAACCCCAAATCCTGTAAACCACAGTCTTCAATAATTCCAATGAATTCAAAACTCTTCTTGATATTGTAGGGGATGCCCCCACTCTTCTCCTCAGTATTAGTGATTACATTAAAATCACCTATGATGCACCATGAGATGTTATTTCTATTGGCCAAATGAAGCATCTTTTCACAGAGGGGTCTCCTAAGCTGGTCTCTACATTTGGCATAAATAAAGGTAATTAGATACTTAGTAGTCATGTGAAGATGCTGAATTGCACAAGTCACTTGTTGTTCATCAGATTCTAGAATTTGACAGTTGATATCTTCATTCCAAAACACCCATATTTTTCCATTTGGGTTACTCACTGCATTATCCATAGTCAATTGCAATTTGAACTTGTCCAACTTAGCCATGTTGGAGAAAGGTTCCAGAATGGTGATCACTGATAACTTGTGAATATTCTTGAGTGCTTTGAGTCTTTCCATAACTCCCTGGGTATTGATATCCCTATCATTCCAAGTGATTGTATTAATCATTGGGATGATCTAGCAGAGAACAATCTTGTGTTGGGTATACCACCTGTGGCAGACTGTGTAGCTTTGTTATTCTTCTTGTTGGTTCTTTCCTGAAACAAGTTTCTTGGAGATAACCCTTGTTGGTCTGTAACTTTTTGAACCTCAGTACTATCCTCCTTGTCTTTAGAAGGACTGAAGGCTTGTATTAAATACTCATAGACTTCCTCCTCCTCACCATTATTTTAAGGAAGATTATCCCTGTCAAATTCCTCCTCTGAGTGTACCACTTGGTATTCATCCACTTCCTCACTAGGAAGAGCAGGGTCTGAATTTAGAGTGCATTCCTTAGTATTCACTCCTAGAGAGATTAAGGGGTGTGAGTCCCCTTTAGTTTGGGCATCTTGTATTCCATTCCCCTTAGAATTTTTTCTTTTTCCTGAATCCTGGTTTTCCTCCCTGGTTGCTTCTATTCTAGTTTCTATCTCAAGACTAAGATTCCTTTCTGTATAGTTCTGCTATTTTTCCATTCTCTTCTTAATGGCATCCCTTATTTTTTTTCTTAAACTTGTTTCTTTTGGATCTATTCCCTGTGGAACTGGTACTTGCCATAGATCCCAGATCTTTAGTCATGGCTCCCATATTAGACCTTTGTAAAGGGCTCAACTCATCCTGTATAATCATAGGGGTAGAAGAAGCTCTATAGTCATGTCTAGGGTTAGTGGAAACCTCATGCAAAACATGAGTCAGATTCCTCCCCCTCCCCTAGGTTCCCCTTCCTGCAGATTAGTAGGGTACTCCTGCACTCCATTCTTACCTCCTTCAACTCCAAGGGGGGATAGGGGAGGGGAATACACAATATTATTTCCAGCAATATAAGGGGGAATGAGAGGATGGTCTAGAGGAGTTATCCCATCCATCTCATGGGAAGATAAGTCAATACCTTGTCTCTTTTTGATGGGTAGATGTTTCTCTGCATGCTCTTGGTTTTGTTGGTTGTTCATGTCTCCTTCTTGTATGGGATTCTCATTGGTTCCTTTCCTCCCTTTTGGATTATGCTGCTCTTTATTCCCTTTTGCCTTGTTACTTGTTATTCCTTCCTTGCTTCCTTCCTCTTTTGCAGATTGGTTAGTGGGCTGATCTTGACATTCCAGATCAGCATAATAATGAGATAATTCAATATTAAAATTCTTACCTGATGATCTTTTTTCAATCTGTTGCTCTTTCTTGCTCCTCTGATTTTGAGAGGGTTCTTGCTTTTCCTCCTGTTGTCCCTGGTTCATAGTTTTTTTCTGGTTCTTTCTACCCTGGACTTGCCATTGTCCTTTCTGCTATATACCTTCCCTTTCTTTCCATGTTTTCCCTGCATCATTTTCAGTATTTTCCCTTGCATTTCTCTTATTTTCATTTGCTTGAGGGATTTCCTTAATTCCCTCCTGAGCTTTGTTTCTTTTATCTGTCTCCAGTTCCTTTCTGCTTTGTATTCTTCATCCCTTATCTTGATGGTGCAGACATGTTCCATGTGCTCTTGGTGCTTACAATACAGGCAATAATCAGGTATACTCTCATACTGGACTGCCTGCCATCTTCCTATAGTTAAATCTTTCTCATCAAATCCCATCCAGATATGAGATGGCCTCTCTTTAGTAATATCAATTTGGACTTTCACTTTGGCCATACTTCCCCTAGTCTTTTGGATTGAGGCAGTGTCAAGGTATAAGACCTTACTAATAGGGGCTAAAAGGGTGGTAACAAATGTTTTGTTGTAACAATGCAAAGGCAGTTCAGGGAGGGTCACCCAAATAGGCACAATAGGTGTCTCTTCCTCAGGTTTGAATGTAGGGGTCCAAGTTTGTATCCTCATAAGTTGGCCTTTTATGTGCATTTGTTCTTGGTCCAAACAGTAACATAGTCTGTCTCATTATCCAAGTCTATATACACATGTCTAGCATTGAAGTGAGCAATTTTGACACCTCCTATCAGTTGAGTCTGCAGAATGAAGTTCTTCCTAATTAACTCTACTTTTGGCATGGTATTACTGAACTTCCTAATCAAAGTATATCTATAAGACTCAGCTAATTTGTGCATGTAGTCTTCCTTATTGTAGATCACAACTGGTAGACCCTGCTTGGAAGTATACTTAGGCTGTTCAATTTCAATATGCCTCTCTTGTTTAGCCATATTAAGTCTCAGCTTAGTAGCAAAGGTTTGGATCACAGTGTAGGGGGCAGGTTCTAGTGTCTGTCCTTTCTTACTTTCCCCTTGGCTAACTATATTTGGATATTGTCCAGCTAGACTCTGAGTCTGATTGGTGTTCATCAATCCTTGCGAGGTCCTTTGTACTTTGTGGGTAGCCCTGTCAAAGTTATTGGATATTTTGGGGAATTGGTTATGGTCTTTTATGCCATTTTTCATTCCTCTATCGTTTTGATGTTGTGATTCCTCTCCCTTTCCTATTGTATTGTTTTGATCCTCATTGTCTCCCTTCCTCAAGATTTGGGTCCCTTTCCCAGAATTAGCTTCTTTATTACTACTCGATTCTGGTATGGTACCTTTTTCTATATTGCTCACAGTCATATTAAGCTTTTGAGAAGTGTTAGGGAGCAAACCTTGTTCTTTCGATGACGATGACTGTTGATTCCTTTTCTCCTCTATGCTCTCCGGCCTGGAATTTTTGCTAGGGGTCAAGTCAGGTGTAGCCTTCATCCTTTGCATTATCGCCTGTTCTTGTTGTTTAGCCCTCCTCTTCGTGTTCTCTTCCTGAGAGGTGGGAACCTTGTTGTGAGTTTCTCCCATTGGCATCATCCCTACGCTTGGTTTCTCCTGTGTAAATGGAGTAATTTCATCAATCGTAACTAATTCGTCCACACTATTTGTTCCAGCGACCGCCACACTCGAACCGTGGATGATTGAATTAGGAGTAGTTTCAATGTGGTCCTTCTTCTGATTAATCACTTCCTTGTGCGTATTATCTTGTTGGCTTAAATCCGATGGCTGATTGCCGTCCACCGGCGCCTCACGCGCCATCAGCGAGGCTCTATTACCATTAGATTGCAGTTACCTTTAGAGAGAGTAGAGAGAATTATTTTAGAGAGAGAAGTGCATTTTAATTAGTTTTGGTTGAAGAGTAACAATGAGGAGTGTTAGAATGGATGAAAAAGGGTTAGGGTTAGGTTAAGGGGGGGGGTGGGTTTAGGGGACCTTAGGATGCCTAAAAGGGGCCTAGGGATTAATTAAATTACGAATTAACCATTAATGAAACAAAAATTTAACTGTCATATAGTGCCATACGGTTGGCTTCCAGGTCTCGTCTAGAGATACACGGACCGTGTACCTGTCCGTGTACCATGCCTTAGTTTCTGCTTCGGCTCGAACTCTCAGGGACTTTCTGTAACACTTCATGAAGGGGGTCACGGGCCGTGTGGCTTCACACGGACCGTGTACTGGTCCGTGGATCCACACTTGGCCCAGACACCAACCCCACACCAAGACCAAGGCACTGCCTCCCCAGGCGGACCCCCAAACGGACCGTTTGAGGTCTCAGGACCGTGGGGTGGTCCGTGGGAATTCACTTGGTCCATGGGTTGGGTCCTAACCACCCTGAACTCACTGGCCCACCACATGGACCTCCACACAGACCTTGGACCCTCACACGGTCCGTGGTCCTAGCCTTGGGCCATTTTCAGGGCCTATTCCCAGCGTCATCCGAATTACGGGCAGTCTCACTATATTGACCATAACTTCCTCATACGAACTCTGAATTGAGTGAAACCAGTTGTGTTACGAAGATAGCTCAAATAGCTTAAATTTGATATTTAGTAACCCACACATTTCATCTCATACCAAAAGGTATCCTTCCTCAAAGTACACTGTCCAAACGACCTCTCTAGGCCACCAAAAGGTCCTTTTTGCATTCGGCCACTTAAACTCAATCCGTGGCTACAAAAATTCAACCGTGACCAGTATAACATCATACAATATCAATCATAAGGAGTTTCAAAATTTTGGGTCATATATTCATTCTCATGCACTCCCAATTTCTTTCAAAAATCTCCTAAGCTTTTCTATCAAGGATCCTCCATTGAAGCAAGATAGATTTAAAAGATTTCTAGGATATTCAAGGTCAATTTCTTCCAAACTTCTTGGGTCTCTCCATCTCAGTATGTGGGTCTTCACCCATGGATCAATTCCATCCATGGGGACCTAAAAATCAACTCAACCCTCTTTCAATTTTCAAGTGTAATCCTTATGGGTTTCATGATTCCTCTCTTAATTGAATGATTTTTATGATACAAACATATTCCTATATTTAATTACATATAAATTACTACCGATGGTATGAATTGCATGATTTTTAATTGAATTTCAAGGAACTTCATACACTTACTACCTAGGGCTTATGAGATTGTGATGGGTTCTCTTAATTATGATTTGATTTGTCCCCAATTGCATGAGTATGCATGAATTTCACTTGAATTTATGATGTTAAACTTAATTGACCATGAACCCATGTTTTGCCCTAATTTTTCATCTCAATTCATGATTTATGAAGAAGGTTACAATTGTTTAAGAATGACTATGAAGGTTGACCTAAGACCCTAATGTGATAATACATTGACAAAGTGGGAGGATTGTACCCATATTACATTCAAATTAGGAGAATGGGTCATTCTTATGATTTGAATTGATTTTCTTGTTTATCCTTCTTACTTTACAAGTTACGAAATTATGATTAGGATAAGCTATGAGCTATGAGATTGACTATAATGCTTCATGTTTATGTATCTATGGGATTTGACTTAGCACCCTATTAGGCTTGAGATGGGGGCTTGACCGAAGGGGTCCTTATATAAAGTCTCTAAGTCTCATGACTACGTACCACCATGGGTTTATGTTTCGAATATGGCCTGGCTAGTGGATCCACATATAGCATTATGATTCATGACACTCACTTAGTGGAATAGAGTTCTACCTTGGCAAGTAGACTCCTTCTTCTCTAGTGTAAAAGCAACATCAAGATTTCATGTAATAGCTCGCATGGCCTTATTATCGATTATGGTCCTATTCCCACATATGTTTGTTATTTACAAGCTTTATAACATGATATTACTTATGGGTTAAATTTTCATTGATAGTTTACATGATCATTTCCCCTCAAAATTATATTGTAAAGCTATACTTGGTCATTGCACTTCATACCTACTTACTTTACTTTGCATGCCTACGTACTTAGTACATTTTGACATACTAACACATACTTTTTTCCTACGTTATATCACAATGTAGGAATGGGTAAAAATTTTAATCCTCCATATTGTGGCTAGATTTGAACACCACATTTGAAGACATCTTGGTAAGTTTCCATACTTCGGCAATAAGCCCTTTTCATTCATGCTCTTATGTTGTCATGTTGAGGCACTTTTATATACCTTAATTGAGGGTGAGCTAGTAGCAAGTTATATCTCTCGCTAAGGTCAATACTACTAGAGGCATGTTTTAGATAAATTTGATGTAATCCCTTTGATCGGGAAATTCTTGACTTCTATCATATATTTGGCTTTAAGACTTATTTCCCTTTATTTTGCTTATGTTGATACTTAATTACCTTATGTATGCTTATGAAATTCTAAGAGGCTTGGATGAGGTCCTTCAGGGTCCTTATCATGTCACACCTAGACCCTAGGTTTGTGTCGTGACAGGGACAATGTTGGGTGAAAATTGACTAAGTATAAAGGTCATATACAAAGGTCATTCGACGTGACATATAAGGAAGTAGGGGTTGTAGTTCATGGCTCGTGACTTGGACAGTTGAGTTAAGAATTTGGCTAAGGCATGTGGAAAACAATGAAGGGGTTTTACGGGCCGTAAAAGACATGAATGTGTTCGTGGTTCAAGATTCAGAACATATGAAATTGGCCCAAGTTCTACGAAGGTCTATTTACGGACCATAGAATGGTCTATGGCCCATAGATCCTGTCTGATAGTTCTTTCTTAAGGGTATTTTATCCTTTTCTACCCCCCCTAACTCCTAAATTACGTCATTTTGACCCTATGAAATCACCCATAACTATTTTTGTGCTATTACTTACCTCAAAACCCAATTATTTCATCAATTATTCACAAAATAACCTATGTCTTCTTCTCCAAATTCCTCTCAAACTCAAGGAAGATCAACTAGGGGTTTTGCAAGTTCCACCATTAAAATCAAGGTTTCAAGCTAGGTCTCTACTCAAGGTATGTGATATTCATCCATGGGTCCCTTACACCTATGGAGCCCAAGAATTCCTCATTTTGAAAAAAAAATAGGGATAGGGGAAGGGGAAATGGGAAGGGGATTACAATGTGGGGAATTGAACCCTCACCAATAAGGTGAGAGTTCAGTTAGCCAGCTAACTGAGCTACTACCAACAAGGTGGGAATTCCTCATTTTTTTCATTCAATTTCAAGTATGTTTTTAGGGGTTTTCATGATATCAATTATAATTGCATGAATTATAATTTATATGATGATAATTTACTCAATTATGAATGAATTTCTATAAATTACATGATTCCTATGATTTCCAAGTGAATTATATTATATTATAAGCTATCTAGAGTTCATGAGATTGGTTATAGGTCTTTCAATGTTGATTTAATTGATGTTATTTTACACGATCATGCATGTTTTCAATCTAACTTCATGATTTCAAATTAATTTTATGTGAACCTATACTTTGCCCTATTTTTCACTTACAAATTATGATTATGAAATTTTAAGTGTTCAAGCATGTATATGAAAAGGGTGACCTAAGACTCTAATGACACTCTTAATTGAGGTAGGAATGTAATGATGGAAGGTATACACTCAAATTATATGAATCACATGAAAATAAACTATTCTATAACCAAGTTTTTGTGATTTGGATTAGTAGTTATGATTTGCCTTTGCTAAATGATAAGCTTATGAAAGTGTGAACTATGACTTATGACAAGCTTATGAAATCTATGATAAGTATGACTTTTATGATACATATTTCACAAAACTTTGACTTAGCACCGAGAGGACTTTGAGGCGGGCACTAGATCTAAGGGGTTCCTAGTAGCAATCTCTAGTCTCATAACTACGTGTCATCATAAGAATAAAGAGGATGTATTGATCATTCATCATCTCTTGAGCGTACCTCTCTTATTATGATTATGCATATTGCTTATTATGATATTATGATGTTATGATTTTCTTGTTGCGTTGTATCCCACATACTTAGTATATTCAACGTACTAACACATACTTTTACCTGCATGATATATCATGTAGGGACCGGTGCCCCTTCTCCTCCGACACGTGGGTAGCTTTAGATTGTAGAAGATCAAGACTTGGTGAGTTCTCTAGTTCAGGGACAACATCCTACTTTCTTTTCAAGCTTGAATTGTACTAAGACTTTATGACTATTTTAATGTATTTCTTTTGCCACTTCTATTTGAGGGTGAGCTAGGAACATGTATTAGCTTCCGTCAACTCTAAGCTAGAGGTATGATTGAACATGCATAACGATGATGGTTATGACTTGTGTTGACTTGATGTTTGACTCTCCCTTAGTCCTATTTCCCCTTATTTCTGCATTTATTTATGTTCATTACCTATGAAATGCTTGATGAATGCTAAGAGGCTTGGATGAGGTTCCTTCGAGTTCCTCATTCGTCGTACTATGACTATGCCCTAGACTCAGATCGTGACAATTTATTTGCTCAAAAAAATCTCCTATGATGTCATGGCATCATGACAAAAGAGTTGATGATGGAATAATAAGGCACCCAGCTGATTCAATGGCATGGAAAAAAATTGATGAACTTCACCTATCTTTTGTTGTTGAGATTCGTAGTTTATGACTTGGACTTTCTAGTGATGGTTTTCAACCATTTAAAGTGTCCAAAAACTCCGTACAACAATTGGCCTGTGGTACTTATTCCTAAAAATTTACCACCTTGGCTTTGCATGAAGCCAAAGAATTTTATTTTATCAATGCTTATATATGGCTCTGAGAGTCTTGGCGATGTAATAGATGTCTATCTGCAACCTTTCATAGAGGAGTTGAATGAATTATGGGAAACTGGAGTGGACACACTTGATGTATAATTAGAAAGAATTTTATGTTACGTGTCTCTTGGTCATTTTTGGCTTGCTACTATATATTTTGTACCATTATGTATATCCACAATCCTTGTCTATTTTGTTTGCGCATAGTTTTACTCTAGATTATTTAGCTTATCACCTGTATGTTTGGATTTTAGCTTGCCTGCTGAGGGTTTATCGTAGGCACCATTATGGCTTGATTTCAAGGTGCGACACCTTTAAGCTAAGCTTGCTTTCAACTGAAATTGATAAGCATGGGTCTCAACTGACTATTCGATGTTAGTTCGACTTGAACAAAAAATATTGTATAATGCCTTTTCACATTCAGATATAGAGCTACCTTTTCCCTCAAAAGAAGTTAGATGATAGTGTTGAGAGTACCCAAAAGTTGTATAAGTAATCATGTTATGTGTGTATGCCTACCATGAGAGAAATTATGTGTAGCTATGATCTCAAGTTGCAAAAGGAAAATAAGCAGAAGCAGCTTAAGTTCTCAAAGTCAGAGCAATGTCATTCACTATATTTTCTCATTGACATGTAATGAGTTCATACATCATGGAAATGTTCATAGTAATAATGTCAATCATAATCCAAATCGTACATCACATTTGCCAAAGTTACTTGAAGGCTGAGAAATAGGAACTACAATTTCTACATTTCTAGAAGAACAAGAGGCATAAAAGAGGCGGAAGTTTTGAGCTTTTTGCTCTGTAAATAATAACTAAAAGTATACTTCCACTTTGAAATCCTCAAGTTTTTCACTGCTCCACTGGGAAAGATCAGCTTCCAACATCCCAAGTGATTAATATCAACATTCTTGCATCCATTATCAAAACATTGCTGGGAAACTGCATCTAATGACGAAAATAATCAATCATACTCAACCTCCTTGTAAGGTCCCATTCAAGTGTTTAAATTGCTTCAGAAGAGTTTCCAGGCTGCAATTAAGAATTCAAGGAATGAAGTGAGGAAGAATTCAGGGACTACGTCGTGGAAAATCACATGTAAGTAGGTGTTCAGTGTCTCAAAATCCCCACCAACCATCCTTGATAGGAAAAGATGACCAGTGGGAGAACAAAACAAAAAGAAGTATAAAGCCAGTTTATTATGGCTAAAACTTAAAAGATGAGTATGAACGTCCAAAAAACAGAGATAGGTTGAAGCAGGTTCACTGAGCAAGTTAATCTGATTTCTAATGATAAAACAGGTTCCTTACGAGGATCTTAGTTCATAGGCATACCAAGGTTTTCTTTCAAATTAACAGAATACTTGTGACTTAATCCAAGCAAAGACATGAAAACTTCAATATGCATCCACTTTAACATTTTCTGGACAGACGGATTAAGAAAATCATGACAATGCTTCACAATGAAACACTCTTAAAAGCCCACATACTGTGAAGTTATTTGTTGTCGTTGGAAAAGAAATAAGTCAAGAACCATACATGAGATTATCACCTCAAACAGCTCCTGAAAGGTCACATATAAATCTAAGGACCTACTGTACACTCTGTGATTGGAACCATAAAAAAAAGTTTCCTTCTCAAGTAGGTAAACAAAGTGACCCCATATATGGGGTTACAGTGCATATCTTATTTTGTTGTTATTGTAAATAAAACAAAGTACCAACATGTTAAAGGAAAGAAATTATAAGTACCAAGATCTGTAGAACCTGCCCTCCTTTAGATTCACAAGAAACAATCCCTAATTCCTTCTGCAGATTGCATTTCCAAAACCATAAATGAGTTACCTCCGATTTGTATGCTTATATGACTATGCAAATGCAACTCAATACAACAACATACCAAGTTTGATCCTATATAATGGGATCTAGGGAGGGAGTGGTGCTATCCCTACTGAGGGTAAGGTAGAGAGGTGGTTTCGGAAAGACCATCAGTTCGAGAAAAGCATTCAAAACAGGGTTGAGAAATACAAGAATGAAGCTATGCTGAAAAAAAGTGAAGACGAATAAAGTACTGACAACAAAAAATAGTAGAGATCTAAGGTGTTTGGTATGGAGGAAAATGTTTTTCCCATTTTCTCATACTTGGTTGACTTAAATGTTTTGGAAAATGTTTTCCAAATCAATTCATTTTCTTCAAATTTAAGGAAAATGACTTCCTTCCAAAAATTAAGGAAAACATTTTCCAAAACTCTTATCCAATTTCAAAATCATTTTTTTATCCCATCCATACAACGATCCCCCAACTCAAAAAAAAATTATTTTTTAAAATAAAATAAGATTAAATTTTTTTTTTCACATTTTAAATTTTTTATCTTTTTCACCCATTCCTATTCCGATCCACCCAATTCCCTCCACCCCCTCCCCCGAAAAATAAAAATTATTTTTAAAATATTTTGAAAATCTCAATTTTTTACTGTACCCTATGCCCCCACCCACCCCCTGCCCTCCATACAAATGCAACTCCAACAATGAAGAATAATTTACTTTAATAGTTTACAAGTACATGATGAAAAGTCATTCATTTTAAAGCCTCATTTACATCCAGAGTAAACTTGCAAGAATAATTGTATGAAATATGCCACTCATTTTGACCTTGTGCCTATTTGCGATATACTTCCAACAAAGATCAAGCAATATGGTGTCCTGGTCATAAAAAAAACTGGTGGTATGCAATTTGATATATGCAAAAGGGAATCCCAAGCAGAAAGGCCGAACTAAAATTACTGTGAAGTCTGCAAGCAACGACTGCTCTAATATTACACGTAAAGCATTTAAAGAGAATTCTCATGACCAGAAACAGTCCAAACCCCCTCTCTATTGGAACCATGAGTTGAAACTGTACAAATTTAACTATGGCCTTATTTGACTATTCACATAGTACTTCCATATGCATAAAATATGGATCATGCAGTAACTTCTGCAACTTTACAACGACAAGAACATACCTAGTGTAATCTCACTTATGGGGTCTGAAAAGGATAGTGTGTATGCAAATCTTATCCTTACCTTGTGAGGTGAAGATATTATTTCCGATAGACCCTCAGCGAAGTAAAAACATAGCAAAGCAGTTTGAAAAAAGAAAAAAGAAAACAGCGAGAAACTTCTGCAACTTTAAGGTGACAAAATCATACCAGCAAATTCCTCAAAATAAAAATATAAGAAGACATTAAGGGACAATGGTGTTAGCTCCAATTTATCCAGATATGAAAATTAAATATTAGAAGGACTGGAAGATATTTCAGACAAGAAAATATAAGAAGACATTAAGGGACAATGGTGTTAGCTCCAATTTATCCAGATATGGAAATTAAACATTAGAAGGACTGAAAGATATTTCGGACAAGATTTACTGAGCTAACTAGACTTCCATTTTCTTCTAAAGGAAATATGGTTTTTTTATGAGAAGAGAAACTCGCAACTGCTATCCTTTGGGTGTGCACTGGTTAAAACTCCACTCCTATGCAATAGTTCACAAATCACACGTGAGAGGCAACTCGCAGTAGACAAGCTTGGTGCAACAAACTCGACCTAAAAGTCAACCCCTTGATTTTGGTGGCAAGAGGTTTTGAAGTTGAGACCTACAACGGTCTCATGCCCAAACCACTGAAACACCCGAAGGATACAAGAAAATATGTTATGTCCAGTTCTAAATAAACGTCTACAACTGTCCAAGTGAAGCTCGTCGGTTAATGGATAAACATGCATTACTTATGTTTGGACGATCTATAAGTCAAAACATTCTACATAGCTGCCATCTAATTCAACAATTAGTAAGGCATAAAATTGAGTAATTAAACATACATTACTTATGCTTGGACGATCTATAAAACATTCTACATAGCTTCCATCTAATTCAACAATTAGTAGGGCATAAAATTGAGTAATTATCTCTTGAAACCTAAATATGTGCAAACCTAGCTTACTTAACTCTGGTCAACAATTACATAAATATCAAAATTAGTGAATTAACTACAACAATCATCATAAAACTAGAAAGAGATATGAAAACATACGTTGAAAATCTTTTCTCGGTGAGGATGGAGAAGATATATGAGAGAAAATAGCTCGTCCAATCATAGTTAAACTGTAGAATATCCCAGCAACGTAAGAGACCATAACCAGACCAAGCACCCATGGCATCATTAAAAATCCAATAAAGAAAGTCACCGATCCGCAAAGCATCAAAGCAAAAGAAACTCCCAAAAGCAGAGATGCAAATCCCGCCGGTGTAATTTGCTGCATCGAACCTGCCACGACCATCCTCCTCCCTGAAGACGATGGAGACATTACAGCAGCCGATAAGGAATCATCGTAAAACTCAACCGGCGTTGGTGGTGATCGTATAATATTTAAAATTAACGAAGAAAGTTCTTCGAAAACCTTAGATTGTTGATCCTGTTGCCTTCTCATCATACTTGAAATTGAACAAAATTAATACAGTATGAAGAAAGAAAATTACAAATAAGGAGGCAAATCGAGGAGATTTTGACTTGTATTATCCACTCTATTTTTTTTCCTTAATAACAAAATTGAGAGAGGCTTTTTGTTTGTTTTGGTTTGCCTGTTTTGAGAATTCAGAAATTAAAATTAGAATGAAAGAATTATTGCGTAAGGGAAGAGTTGCTTTATCTTGAAGGAATAGATAATAGGATTTTGAAGAAAAAAGGAGAGAAGATAGGATTGCCCTAAATTTGGTTGAAGAATAATATTGTATGCTGCCGTGGGCGATTGTGGAGTACGATGGAGGATAACTTATCTACATTCACATTCCATCACCATACGTGCATTCCAACATAAAGTCAAAGAGCGTATTCCATTCCAGGCTGATGTGTAAAGATCAATTATGTGTTATCTCAACATTACAAAACTATTTTATCCAAAAAAAATTCCATCTTGGAAAGTGCATTGTGAAAAGTTCATGGGAACCACTATTGTATTTTTTATTTTTAAAACTATCTTTTTTTATTTCTAGCGTCCGGTAGCCGTATTGGATCTCAATTAATTTGTATTCACGCCACAGAGAAATCATTCTAAGGAAGCTTCCAACTAATTCGTATTCACAACACATATGATCCATTTTGAGGAAACATTCTCTATCAATGATTTGGTGGTTATTTTAAAAATGTCATCATTGCTATATTATATAGACTTGATATTCTTAAGTTGGATCTCAATAAAATCTTATATAAGAAATTTACAATCATAGTTTGTTAAATTTCAGCTAACATATATAATTTTTAAAAAATTATCTCAATTATATCATTAAACATTCCACGTGCAACTATATTCAAGGATAACAAAAGCAATTTTTATTTTTGATTTAATTTGTTTGCAATAAATTTTAAGGTGATGGAAACTAACTACAATCACAAATAAAATATGATGATTTTTTTTTTTATTGATGGATACTTGTGAGTACAACTTTATATATATGTTGGTTCTTCCCTCCTAATTTTTTGTGTGATTTGAGGGTTGCAAGTAACATATTTCTCGAGCATAGAATGATATGAACCTCCTTGTGATATGTTTGATCGCCAAAAACATCGAAAAACACCTCAATTTGAAAATGACAATACTTTATGTCTTGATCTATTCACGAGTACTCAAGATTTATGAAATATTTGAGATCTCAATTTTTTGGTGAATGCTCATGACTTTATGGGATATTTCAATATCATTGTAAATACTCAAGATTTTATTAGATATACGATAGAATGATCTTATAAAGGATTGTTAATATACAAACCGTGAGCCTTTTCTACAGGCCATAAAGGATTTCACAAGTTGTAAAAGATGCTCAAGGGACCTATTGGACAATTCAACATTTCTGACCTTAGGACCAGGAACAAGAATTATGGATTGTAGTCACTTTTACGACTTGTAGTATGAGTCCGTAGATGGAAATTCAGAGATGGAACAAAATTGGACTTAGACATGATAGACGGATTTGTACAGATCATGATAAGTGTTGACATCCCAAAGACGCAACGTCGTGACAACTCACAAAAAATAATTGAATAAAAGAATTTTAATTTTTTTTTTAATTTTTAGAGTCGCCACCTAATTTTAAGGTTAATTAGGAAACCAATTATTATTTACAAAAATAGTCTGCGAACCAAAAAATTATGAGTAAGGGGTTCAAGTTATTCCGAAGAGAAGGTATTAGCACCCTTCAGAATTCACAACTGTGGATCTCGGCTGAACTCATTTTTTCAAATTAAGGAGATAATCAATATAACACAAGTATAATAACCATGAAATATACACAAAGAATAATAATACGAGAAACAACCTAAAATTTGTCTAACGTCAATAATATACACAATAATAAATAAATGAGAAATGAATTAATTTAAACTAAATTTTTCCGTCTTTTCTAAATGGGGAGGCCTCGAAATTCGATGGATAGATTTTTCATCGGCCACTTCTAACAAATAATATATATAACTTAAACTAACATTTTTTGAATTTTAATGTGTAACAAATATTAATTTAAACTAAAATTTTCCGCCCTTTTTTAATGGGGAGGCCTCGAAATCCGATGGATAGATTTGTCATTGGCCAGATTTAATAAAAACATATATGTAAACTTAAACTAAAAATTTTAAATTTTAACATGTAACAAATATTAATTTAAACTAAATTTGTTCATCTTTTTGAATGGGGAGGCCTCGAAATCCGACGGATAGATTCGTCATTGGCCAATTTTAATAAAAACGTATATGAAAAAGGCGTAAAAATAATGAAATAACACGCCAAAATGGAAAACAGTGACAAACTATTAATTCAACTATATTAATACGTAACATAATAATAATAATAAAATAAAAATATGAAATAAACGCTAGAGATGTTAACTCTACCAAAATCTTATGAAACTAGCAATGGATGATCAACTTATGAATAAAACAAAAATGAATCTACAAATATCATAGAAACATACAATCCAAAAAAGAAATGGAATCATTAAAACAATAATATATAAGAAACATATACGCAATAAAGTAATAACTTTAATTTTAAATGAAGAACCAAAAGCAACAAGAGCACTAAGCAGAAGAATGAAAATGGAGGAAATACATACATGAAAAGAGACGACCAAATCGGATGTGAAATGGAAATTGAGAGACCAATAGCACATTTGAAAGAAACAAAAATGCATAAAGCTTGCTGGCAGGTGATTTTTCGGCGTTGTGGGGTTGTTGTTGTTGGTTTTGGCGGTTGTTTTGTTGTTGTTTCGCGGTGAGGAGAGGATGGGTTTTGTTGGAATAGAGTTTGGGGCTGCCATAGGTGTTTTCTGTGGGGTTTTGGATCTGTTGGTAGCAGCTGGTTATTGTTTTAGCGAGCTTGAGCTCGTTTGTGAAGGAGAAGAGGACTAAAACAGTCGTTTGGGTCTGTGATGGGTGTTGGTCGGGAATGGTGGGTTGTTTGGTTGCTGCTATCGGTGGTTGGAGGTCGAGATCTGGTAGTTTGGAGAAGGGTGAGGGCTGGTGATGGTGGTCGGAAATGACAAGTTACGGATGTCGAAGACAGAGACAAGGGGTCGGGAGTGGAATGGGATGAGGGGTTCGAGGGGTGGCGCCGGCTGGTGAGAGAGAGAGGAGAAGGGACTGTTGTGAGGATCTGGTGGCTTTCCGGTGGTGGGTTTTGTGACGGGAAGGGGCTGTACAGAGGGTTGTTGGTTGGCAAAAATGGTGATTTGGAGGGTTTCTGGGGTTGCTTTGCGGCCATGGTGATGAGGGAGGAGGGTCGCGGCTGCTGTGGCGATGTGGTTTCGCCGGAGAAAGGGAGACAAATAAATAAATTATTACACTGCGTTAAAAAATTATAAAATCAAACTAATTAAAAATTTAAAAATATGAGTAATTATTAAAAATTGATCTAAAATTATCAAAAAATATATTTTAAACTATTTAAATAATAATAACACAAAAATATAAATTTTTAAACATGATGGGTCAAAATTGGGTGTCAACAACTATCCCTTTCTTTGGATATGATCGATGAAAGAGATCGTGGATAAAGAAAATTGACGAGCCTAATTTGGCTGAACACCTAACCTTCAAACTGAACTTGTTGCGTCCTTGCTTGCGTAGTCCACACTTCGGTATTATAACATCTGAGAAACTTGTTAGTAACAAATAAAACACAAATATGAATATAATTCGTGCAAACCTGATTTACCGTGTCATACTGAATGAGATGATAGTCTATTTTTACATGTCATGTTGAAGGAAGTGACGCTCCAATAATAACTTAATTTGTCACATTGAAGGAAGTGACGCTCCAAACATAGCTTAACTTGTCACACGGAAGGCAATGACACTCCAAAATTGATCTGACTTGTCACGTTGAAGGAAGTGACACTTCGATTGAACATGTCACGTTGAAGGAAGTGACGCTCCAAACATAGCTTAACTTATCACGTTGAAGGTAGTGACACTTCAAAAATGATTTAACTTGTTACGTTGAAGGAAGTGACGCTTCGATTTAACATGTCATGTTGAAGGAAGTGACGCTCCAAACATAGCTTAACTTGTCACACTGAAGGCAGTGACGCTCCAAAAATGATTTAACTTGTCACGTTGAAGGCAAGTGACGCTCCAAAATTATTTAACTTGTCACGTTGAAGGCAAGTGACGCTAGAAAATTATTTAACTTATCACGTTGAAGGCAAGTGACGCTCCAAAAATTATTCAACTTGTCACGTTGAAGGCAAGTGATGCTCCAAAAATTATTTAACTTGTCACGTTGAAGGAAAGTGACACTCCAAAAATGATTAACTTGTCACGTTGAAGGCAAGTGACGCTCCAAAAAGTATTTAACTTGTCACACTGAAGGCAGTGACGTTTCAAAAATGATTAACTTGTCACGTTGAAGGCAAGTGACTCTCCAAAAATAATTTAACTTGTCACGTTGAAGGTGAGTGATGCTCCAAAATGATTTAACTTGTCACGTTGAAGGAAGTGACTCTCCAAAATAGCTTAACTTGTCACACTGAAGGCAGTGACGCTCCAAAAATGATTTAACTTGTCACGTTGAAGGCAAGTGTGCTCCAAAATTATTTAAATTATCACGTTGAAGGTAAGTGATGCTCCAAAATTATTTAATTTGTCACGTTGAAGGCAAGTGACGCTCCAAAAATTATTCAACTTGTCACGTTGAAGGCAAGTGATGCTCAAAATATTATTTAACTTGTCACGTTGAAGGCAAGTGACGCTCCAAAAATGATTAACTTGTCACGTTGAAGGCAAGTGACGCTCCAAAAATTATTTAACTTGTCACACTGAAGGCAGTGACGTTCCAAAAATGATTAACTTGTCACGTTGAAGGCGAGTGACTCTCTAAAAATGATTTAACTTGTCACGTTGAAGGCGAGTGACGCTCCAAAATGATTGAACTTGTCACACTGAAGGCAGTGACGCTCCAAAATTATTTAACTCAAAAATAGAAGAGATGCCACTTTTTATTTTCAAAGGACAATTTAATAAAATAAAATAGTCGTCTCATGCTGACGGGATTAGCCTAATGTCACATTATTTAAAACAAATAGTTATATTTCAAAACAAAAATGCAATTTATAAGAAAAAGAATTCAAGGATCTCTTTAAAGGTGTATATATAAAAAGAATAATAACAAGGATCCAAAAAAGAAATAGTTGGCCTCATTTATTTTGTTTAAAAAATAAAGAATATAAAGAAATAGTCAAACTGTGACTACAATTGGTACCAACAGTTAGGAATGCATAAAAAATCCTTTCATTTCTCCTTTTTTTATTAACTGAGATTGAATTCAAAGTAATCCTACAGTTTCACATGGTACCTCAAACATATTTAAGTATCAACAAGATCTATTCAACTTACTTCAAACAAATGTTTTGAATTATACCAATCCTTATGTGTCAAGTGCCCTCACAACAAAGAAATTCCTATTTCACACATGTATGAAACATTCAATTCAAGGACATTTTGCAAAATATGCTCACACTCGGAAGGATGTTCAATGCATGCAATTGTGATACCATATGCTTGGACTTCATGTAAGTTTCCACTAATGTGATAACATTTGAAATGAGATCATGTAGGATTTGTAATTGGCTTGTAATGCAGGTTCAGGGGCTGGTAGGATATTTATTTGGGAAAAAAGTAACTTAATTCTTCCTTGAGCGCCACACTGAACTTGTGCTTTTAACAATTAATACGAGTTTGACACTTGATCCTCTTTGTTGTCCTTCTGTTTCGACTTCTTTGAGACTTTATTTATTGGAGATTTTTTCTCTTTTTACCCCTTTCTTTTCTGCCTTTCATTTCATGTTTTTGAACATTTTCTTTTGTCTTTCCTTAACCTTGTAGGGGTATTGTATTTTCACCTTTCCAATTTTTTTTCTTTTTTTTGTTTTCTTTTTTTGTCTCTAGAAGTCGTCTTTGAATTCTTAATTTTGAGACTTTGCGTCTTTCACCTTTGATAATTTCAAACTTGAATCTTCATCTTATCATTTGCACATTTTCGTGTGCTCAAGAAGGATGGGCCAAGAGAGGGATAGTGCATGTAAGCACTCAGACGGGTAATGGCTAAGATGTGGTTGTCCCCCCCTAAAAAAAAGGTTTCAGGCTCAAAGTGGGAAAAACTAGGGATTAATATTATTTGGTAGGCTTTGAAAGGCACAAACGGGTCAAAGAAGGCCTACGATCCTTTCTCAAATCAAACATTACTCAGGACTTCGCCTCAACAAACATTCAGGCCAAGTTCTAGATCAACAATGCAATGCGATTGCATTTTGATCTAATGCTCACCATGAAATGCACTTGACGCTATGAAGTTGATTTTATTCTTATCTTGAGTGCGTGCAAGAGAATTTTCAAGTATCACAAAAATATAATAAGAGGTACCAAAAGAATCTATGGTTTACCACAAAACAATTTTCTTTTTAACAAATATTTTACATCTTCTACATTGTAATGGTCCCAATTCAATCAAAGATATGACATTTAAAATATGTACAAAAATTATTTTTGAAAAAATAAATACCGAACCCAAGGAGAGTTGCCTGCGTATCTCAAATAGATGAGAATCAGCTACACGTAGTTCATAAAGATATGGTATGAAATATGTACACAATTTGATTTTATTTTTGAAAATTAAAAAAGAGGAGCACCGAATCCAAGAAGGGTTGACTACGTATCTCTTAAAAATGAGAATCAGGTACGCGTAGTTCGGGAAGATATGGTATAAAATGCGTATTCTAAAAATAAATAAATAAATAAATTTGTTGAATGAAAAATAACATAAATAAAAAGAAATTAATGAGTTATATTAAAAGGAAAACTATTTAATAAATAAATAATATCAAATAATTTATTTATTTATTTATTTTACAGAAGTAAGATTAACAAAATCAAAGACATTTATTGAATGTAAAATTACATACAAAAATTAAAATATACAAAAATTCAGAGTATTATCTTGTAAGTCTAGTATTTGAGTACTATCTTGGTAGAATTTTTGCGGACTTCTCAAAAATGAGTTCTCAAAAATTCTGTCCTAGTTTCAACCTCAACAAATATATTGTGTTTGAAACTTTTATTTATTAACCTAAAAAAAATATCCCCATTTCTAACATGAATAAAGTGAAAAATATTTATTGAATATAAAATTATATATTAAAATTAAACTATACATCAAATTTGCGAACGTTTTTTTTTGAGTCATTCTAAAAAATATATCCCCGTTTTTATTATGAAAGCTTATGGGGAATATGACCGAGTCATTATGGCGCCTACATATAGCGTTAAAATGAAAATCAGGTAAAACGTAGTTCAAACTAATATACCAGGCAAAATCACATTTTAAATTAAATATATGTATATTTACACAGTCAAATAAACATAAATGGAACAAATAATGTAATATTTATACAAACAAGTAATATATAATGCACCATAATAAACCTAACTATTGATGTATATGTATGTCGTGTGTACGTTCTATTTCCCCCAAAAATATATTATACAAACTATACAAATAAAATAAATGGGGATACAAACTGAGGAGAAACGTGTAACAACCCGAAATATTTCGAAAAACCCCTTATGATTGGTCTTATATGATGTACTACTGGTCATGGTTGAGTTTTGGTATCCACGGGTTGAGTTTAAGTGGCCGAACGCAAAACGGGTCAGTTGGTGGCCTAGAGAGGCCGTTTGGGCAGTGTACTTCAAACTGCCATAACGTTTTATAAGGGTAAAAGTGTGTGGGATTCTATATATAAAATTGAATTTCTTTGAGTTAGCTTAGCAACCCAACTGGTTTCACTCGATTCGGAGTTCAGATGAGGAAGTTATGGCCTAAACAGTGGGACTGCTAAAAATTCGGAAAACGTTGGAGATAGGCGCTAAAAAGTGGCTAAGGGCAGAGACACGGTCCATGAAACTTGTCACGGTTTGTTTGGGGTGTCGGGAGGTGGTACAACGAGCTATGGGTGACCAGGAACCACCCCATGAGACAAGTCATAAGCCACAGACCACTAAACGGTCCGTGTGCACTTTGACAGTCCGTGGACTGTCCCGTCAAGTGGGACAGTAGCTTGGCCACGCTGTGGTTAGCCTAGATGGCTAAGTAAGGGACCACGGGATAGGGGTATGGTCCGTTCACCCCCAAACGACCCGTCAAAATTGTCCGTCAAGTGTTCCAGAAAGTCCTCCGAGAGTTCGCTTTGGAAAATTGGCTAAGTATGGTTTGATGGTGCAATGGGACGGATCGTGTGACACTTACACAGCACTGTGGCATCCATATGACCCTGTGTCCAGTTAAAAGTGCCATTTTATTAATGGTAATTTCGTGATTTAATATTTTTCTAAGCCCCTTTTAGGTATCCTAAGGTCTCCTAAACCACTAAATCAATCCCCAAACTCTCATTCATCCATTCAAACTCTCCTACACTCACTTTGGAAATTCTAAAATCCTCTTGGCCTCCATTGAAGAAAGCTT
>JBCEWC010006166.1:0-23560 GCA_038996855.1 Solanum aculeatissimum
ATTTTTGATAAAGGAGACATGGGAAACGATGAACACAACTCAGAGAAAAAATTCTCCATTTTGTGAAACATTTATTGGAATCTCAAAAAATGTTACACGAACGTCGTACTTTATGTATCTGCATACCGATATTAAAAGAAGCATTTCTAAAATACTTTTTGAGCCTATCGTTATTCCCACTGTTCCATTGACTCTCAAGTAATTTTATCCCCAGAAACTTCGTCTTATTACTTTAGTTTTGCATGTGTTCCTGTGATGATATATATATAATAATAATTGGGTTTACTATTATGTCAAGGATATTTTGTAAATTCCATTATACTAGAAGTTTCGCCGTACGTGCGTTGCACGTGTATATCGAGTGATGTACTATATAATTTTATAAAATTAAGATCAATATTATGAAGAATATTTTATACATACTCTTACTCGTATCCAAACTTTATTCTCGGACAAGATTCATAAATAAGTACTATCTTATTGCGATCCAATTGTCAATAACAATGACAACATCCGGCATTAGAAATATGAGAGTAGAATGTGCTTGGTTCTTAGTTTTAACAAAAGCGAGTAAAACGGTGTAATCTTTCAAAGATGATTGTTGGATGGAGGCGTCCTTAGAAGAAGAGTTTTTGAAGGTTGAGACTCTTCAAACATGATAGCAAGCATCTGTTGAATTTCTTTTAAGAAAAATAATACCAATAAATAGGCTAAGGGTATTTTGATAATTTGACTTTTAAAGTAAGAAGTTCATGCTTTTAAGGTAATATAGATATAGATATATACAAATCTAGGCAAAAGACCATGATTTTTTGTAAATTCAGCCCGTAAGTGTTCTTTCTAGTAATTGAATTTTTTATTTTTACGCCATGAATTTAAATTATAATTTGAATTTTCCTTCGAATTTGACGCTTATCACATGTGTATGTGGCGTCCTTCCTTATTTTATCCGTCTCAAAAAGAATGTCTCCTTATTTTAATTGGAAATAGTTTAATTTTAAAATTTCCCTTTAACCATTAATGAAATGATTCTCAGCTATACAAATATCTAAAAATTATTTTAGACCATAAGTTTCAAAAGTCTTCTCTTTTTTCTTTAATATTGTGTCAAGTCAAAGAAAGTCACATAAAATGAGACGGAGAGTGTATTAAATTTTCTTCTCTTTTTTCTTTAATATTGTGTCAAGTCAAAGAAAGTCACATAAAATGAGACGGAGAGTGTATTAAATTTTCTATTTAAGGAGTGGAGGAGGGGTGAAATTTGAATTTATTAAAATAAAAAAAATAGGGCGGGAATTGTTGGGGGAGAAGTAGGTAAGAAAAATAGTTTAATTTTTTTTTTAAATAATGTTTTTGAAAGAGTATTAATACTTTAATCTTTTAACATTTAACTAATATTAATATTTTATTTAATTTTTATAAAGGTGAAATATTTTATTCACGTGACAGGTTTTTTTCAATAAAAGAGAGAGTGTATCACACACACCATTAAGGTATTTCTCAAACTAATAAATGATAGTTTAAAGGGAAAATGATAAAAAAATGTCATTAAACTATATGAAAGGAATAAAAATGTCCTTCATTTATAGTTTGGTCTAAAAATGCTCTTATTGTCAATACTTTGGTCTAACAAAGCCCTTATTGTATTTTTGAACACATTATTTTTCTAATAATTTTTTTTAATTATTAAATATTTATTCTACTTCAATACGAAAGAAAAAATAAAAAATAGTTTTTTTGCTTTATTATAATTACTATTTTTATCGTTATCTAAATTAAAATTAATATTGGGTTTTACTATGATCTTATATTTATGACATATAATATTTGTTAAAGTGTACGATATTTTATTTTTATTGATAAATGAGATTAAGAAAAAAAAAATATTTTCTTGCACTTTTATTAGTTAATGTGATTTTAAAAAAATAAAAAAATAATTCTTTAAAAAAATATTTTTATTAGGATTTAAAAAGAAATATATATATATTTATTTAGAGAAAGACATTTTTTACCCATTTGGTAACAATAAGGGCATTTTTGGACCAAAGTAGTAAATTAAAATTAATGTGGGGTTTACTATGATCTTATATTTATGACATATATTATTTTTTAGAGGTACGATGTTCTATTTTAATTGATAAAATGAGATTAAGAAAAAAAATATTTTTTTGCATTTTTATTAGTTAATGTAATTTAAAAAAAAGAAAAAGATTTTTTTTAAATAATATTTTTTATTACGATCACAATATGTTTAAAATGAAAAAATATAAATATACATTTATTTAGAAAAGGATATTTCTGACTCATTTGATAACAATAAGGGCATTTTTTGACCAAAGTATAAATCAAAGGCAATTTTGTTCTTTTCATGTAGTTTAAGAGCATTTTGACCTTTTTCCTAGTTTAAATATGAAATTCACACTCTCAATAGTTAAGATGAATCTCAAAAAAAAAAATTACATGTATTTTTAACAATTATCTTTTTAAATTATGATGACATGGATAACGGACTCAAAGATGTGGGCTAAAATTTTTAATTTGGGGAAATTACATATATATACAAAAAAGTAAAATATTTACAAAAAAAATAGTTCATATTTTATTTACATAAATAATAGCTCAAAATCACCGAAACTATACAAAACAAGTAAGATTCATTATTCTACTTAATAAATACTTAATTCTATTTCCAAAATAACTCTCAGCTAAATTCAATATTTAAACGGTTATATTAATTAGTGCACAGATTTGTGCAAATCTTACTTACAAGAAGCAAGATGGTACCACAATGGATACAAACCAAGTCTGGAAGAATGCATGGATCTCAATAGCAGTACCATGCGTAAATAAAACAACAACATAAATCAAAATAACGTCAAGAAAGCATAGACAATGACGCTAACATGAAATGAAAAATTAAGAAACCACATACTAATAAATACTCTCTTTTTAAAATTTACACAAAAAGAAAGATTTTTTTCCTTTTTTTTTGACCTATTTAATTTCTTTTTTAGCAAAACTTTAGGAAAAATCAATTTAAAACTTAATTAATTTAAGGAAAAAATAATTTTTCGAAAAATGAGAGAGAGTCGCTATTTAATTTTTTAAAGAAATCAAGAAAACTTTAAAAATAATCTAAGACTCTAACAGAAAAGTTTTAAATTTAGACAAAATGGGTAAGGGTACTAATTTTCACTTTGAGAAGATAATAATCACTCAAAATAGTCGTTAACGTGCGGTTGACCGACTATTATACTTATTTGACTAACTTTTAGAAAAAAATAATCTAAGACTTATGACACTTAAAAATTATTCAAGTAAAAAATTTATTCAAGTAATTTAAATAAGTTAAAAATTTAATCAAAATTCCTTACTTTAAAAAACTAATAAAGGGTAATTTAAACCTCTACAATTCTAAATTCTACAAAAAATGACTAAGTAATGAAATATTCAAATTTAAAATAAACGAAAAAATTTAAATGGGCAAAATTTACGAAAAAGCTAGAAAAAGACTTGAAAAACAGAATACTTTTCAAAGGAAAAATAAATAACCTAAATCATTTAAATAATTAGGAGAGAGTAAAATCTAATAAGATTCAACTTAAAAATGATTAAAAGTAAAATTACTATTTTTGAAAATGACTAAAACAATATGTAAATAATAATAAATTAACATGAAATGATTTGTCTTTGGGGATTTAATTAAATTAAATAAAAAATAAATGTTAGTATCCAAATAAATATAAATAAATACAGTGTAAAAAAGAGAGAGTTAAAAGTTTTGGACTTTTGCCCCACTTATGTCTCTTGTATACTAGCATAGTATATATACTATATATCAGTGTATATACCCTCTTAAAACCGGTATAGCTCCTGTAAATCCATCATTTGGATCTTTCTGGACAGCCCCCCGTCATCAGTTTGAACTTTGGCCCATTTTTTGCTGTATCATGTTACTGTATATATGTGGTATATTACTTCATCCAACTTTACTTGCAGCACATCAAACACCTCTAATAAAGAAAATGTTGTTTCTTTCAGTAGGTTTATGGATAAGTCTAATGATACAAGATGATATTTGCATGGTTGGCTCAGGTAAAATTAGTTACTTATATTATGTTTTGCCTCAAAAGATAAAATAATTTAGCAATATTTGACACAACTTTTAATTTTTATTTTTTGATATAAATCTATATGTTGAATTTGTAATGTGGGTGATGCCCTGCTGAAATTAATGAAATGGTAACATTGAAAAAGGTTTTGTTGGTGTTTTGCAAAATATAATTTCTAAAGCTTTGAAATCAGGGGTGAAGTGTCACGATCCAAAATGGGGTTATGACTAAGAGACCACTTAATTTCAAACTCAAGAATAAAGTATATTAAAAGGAGAAAACCCTATGGATAAATAGTCATCACATAAAATCAATTCTCAAAACCTGGTGTCACGAGTGTAAAGAGCATCTAATATAAAAACTAGGAAAATAAGCACATCTCAGTCTTCAAACAGAAATAAAGACTACACAACTAAGATAGAGTCTAATGGCAACTCGAAGCCCTGAATCTCACTGCTAGATCTGGGTAATCAACTGCTCGAACGAATCAACCACCACGTGGAAATCCCTGGCTGGATTCTGTAGGGGGGAGAAAGAAGTAAAGGTGAGTACACATAATATGTACCCACAGGTTTAACCGATTAGGATTAAGAAATTGAATAAACTATGAAATAATCTAGAAACGCTTCCACCTGCACCAGAAAATCAGTCCGGCATCGGTGCCGTCAATTTATATATAACACCGTGAATAAGGTAAATACATAATCTCAGATAAGTCAATCCCAAACATCCACAAGTAATATAATAGTATGATATGCAATGCAATGCAAGGTGAAATCAACACTGTCGCACAACCTGTCTTATATACCCTCGTCAAGTTAAGGCTCCATAAACTAAGGGGACTCATAGGGACCTCACAAGTCATATATCTCAATCACAATATATCAACTACCTTGTCACCTAGCGCGTGGTCAAGGACTCACGATAAGAATCACAATGTACTAGCCGCCTTGTCATCTAACTCGTGGTCAAGAGTTTTAAAAAGTAGTTTCATAATTCACAATTTCTCAAAATATCATGACATGTAGTTTCAGCTTAATAAGTGCAATATATGTTAAAGCTTAGCAGTTATAATGCTCGCCGTCTTCTATACACATTGGGATACAAGTCTCTTTAACATAATCCACCACATTTTGTAACTTTCATTTCTCAAATAAGTCATGATCCTCAATATCATATTACATTTATTTCCCTTAATTTCTCAACATGTCATATTCACAATATTTTCAATTTAGGATTCACATGCTCTCAAAGCAATCACATAGACAATTAAAGTCCTCCACATGGACATCACAATAAGAAATTTCAACCCAACACATGATACGATCTCATCCCATAGATTATAACATACGAATATTCAATAATTCAATCCCAATCTTGAAGCAGAATAGTCAAACCTACCTTAATGTCGGAACCACACTCGAACATTTCTACCAAACAGACAAATCTTGAATTCAACTCCCGAAACGACAATTCTCCATCAAGAACGAAACATACACGTCACAAGGAGTCCAAAGACACCCGTATTACTATATGTATAGCCCAGACCCAAAACTCATCTAAATTTTATAATAAAGTCCAAAATTAAATCTTAATTCATCTAATGATGTTCATAAAATACAAAACCCTCAATATCAATATTAATACAAAAAAAAATATACATACTTATATACATTCGAAGACGCACCATACAATAATAAGTTGGACTAAGGAAGAACCAAAAGCACAGGGCAAAAAGGGTAGCCAAAGTAATGCATGGTTATGTTCTTAGTGGGAAAACATAGTGGCTGAAGCCACTTTCCATAACAATTTTGTTATATTCCTTATGTGTCAGCATCCTACAACTTGATCCATATTGAAGCCATTTTTTTGCATTACTAAGGCCAATAAAAAGTTTGTAAACAAGGAGAAATAGAAAATATTTTTTAAATTTTGTCATTAAATTATACACATATTTCAATTCACTTGACTGATTGTGGTGCTTTAACCCCAACTTTTGTATACATAGATTTAGTTATTTATTTTTTACAAAACTTATAATCAAATATGTTACTTCGATTGTTTTTGTTTTTGTTTTAGAGTTTATGTAAAAAAAAATATTTAAGGATTCCATCGCCCATATATGCATGCAAGAGAGTATATTTTTTCCCCTCTTTTAAAAAGGAAAAATTAATCCCCATTTCATAATTAGATTACTTATATAGGTAATTGTAAAGTATTATTAAAATAGCAAAATTATTACAAGTTATGACAGAATAATATTAATTAATATTATTTTTTATTTATTTATTTTTTATTATTATTAATTCTTATCATTTATTATGGAACAACTATCTAGAATTGTTATTAGAACTTTTCTTTTTTAATTTTTTTCTGTTATTTTACTTATTTGACTTTTTCAAAAGAGTCATTTAATGCTATTTTTAAGGAATTTGTTATTTATGTAATTTTTTTCATTTATTTATGATATCTAATATATTATACTTTTTTTTTATTTGTTCTTTTATTTATGATTTTTTTATATTTATTTTTTAAAATAAATAAATAAATTTTGTAGTCTCATGATCAATAATCAGTTTTTGATTTTAAAATTTATTTCTATTTTAAATTAATTTTTACCATTTATCATAGAACAATTATCTAGGAATCATGTTAGAACCTTTTTTTAAAATTATTTTTGAATTTTTTATTGATTAAATTTTTTTTAAGAAGTCATTTAATGTTATATATTATTTATAATTCTTTTTATATTAAACAAAATCAATTGTTTGTAGTCTCCATGATTAATGATGAGTTTTTATTTTTTTTATTAATTTTATTATTTTTTGCGGATTATATATCTATAAAAAATTATTTTTAATTAGATTATAATTTTTGTTTTAGAGTTTATGTATAAAAAAAATATGATTAATTTTTGTTTTAGGCTTTTAAGGATTCCATCGCCCATATATGCATGCAAGAGAGTATATTTTTTCCCTCTTTTTTAAAAAAAAAAAATTAATCTTCATGTCATTATTAGATTACTTATTACAACTTATATAGGTAATTGTAAAGTATTATTAAAATAGCAAAATTATTACAAGTTATGATAGAATAACATTAATTAATATTATTTTGTATTTATTTTTATTTTTTATTAATTCTTGTGATTTATTATGGAACAACTATCTAGAATTGCTATTAGAATTTTTCTTTTTTAATTTTTTTCTATTATTTTACTAATTTGACTTTTTCAAAAGAGTCATTTAATGCTATTTTTAAGGAATTCGTTATTTATGTAATTTTTTGTATTTATTTATGATGTCTAATACTCTCTCCGTCCAACTTTACTTGACCCCTATTGATCTGGACAAGTATTGTTGGACATGCTAAAATAGTATAGTGGTCAAGTAAAGATAGACTGAGGGAGTATATTATACATCTTTTTTTTATTGTTCTTTTATTTATGATTTTTTTATATTGATTTTTTTAAAAAAAAAATCTTGCAGTCTTATGATCAATAATCAGTTTTTGATTTTAAAACTTATTTCTATTTTAAATTAATTTTTACCATTTATTATAGAACAATTATCTAGGAATCCTATTAGAACCTTTTTTTTTTAAATTATTTTTGATTTTTTTATTGATTAAAATTTTTTAAGAAGTCATTTAATGTTATATATTATTTATAATTCTTTTTATATTAAAAAAATCAATTTTTTGTAGTCTCCATGTTCAATGATGAGTTTTTATTTTTTTTATTAATTTTATTATTTTTTTGTGGATTATATATCTATAAAAAAATTATTTTTAATTTGATTATAATTTATTTTTTATAATCATACATATCTTTTTACGATATTGTTAGTTTTATTAAGGATATGTCAAGTTTTTTCCGATAAACCAAATCTATATCACTAAAATACCAAAAATATGTATTTCACTAAAAAAAATTCACATGTGCTTTATATTTTAGAAGTATTGTTGGTTTTATTAAGGGTATGTCAAGTTCTTACCAATAAATCAAATATATATCACTTAAATATCAATATATATATATATAAATATATATAAATTACAAAAATAAAATTTATGTTTGTCATTTAAAAACAACAAGGATATATTGGAGTATAAATCTTGATAACTCAATCATTCAATCAAATACAAATATATATATATATTTGAATCAAATACAAATATATACACCAATTTAGGTCACTTAAACACCACAAATATATATTCACTATTTTAAAAAAGCAAACATACTGAGTTTTTCAAGTATATCGTTGGTATAATTCATGGTATGTCAAGCCCTTACTAATATACCAAGTATATATCACTTAAACACCAAATATACCAGTTACACACCTCAAAAATACAAAAATATCTCTTTTAGGTTTTATTTAGGGGTATGCCATTTTTTTACGAATAGATCAAATATATATCATTCAAAAAACAAAGGTACTAATTTTTCCAAGTATATAATTTATTTTATTAACGGTATATCAAGTCCTTACAAATATATCAATTATACTTCAATTAAATACAAATCTCTCTCTCTCTCTCTCTCTCTCTCTCTCTCTCTCTCTCTATATATATATATATATATATATATATATATATGTCAAACCCTTACCAATATACCAAGTAATATCACTTAAACATCAAATATATCAATTATATACCAGTTACACACCCCAAAAAATACAAAAAATACCATTAAGGGTATATCAAGTCCTTATAAATATACCAATTATACTTCAATTAAATGCAAATATATATATATATATATATATCAATTTAGGTCACTTAAACACCAAAAATATATATCCACTATTTTAAAAAGCAAACATACTGAGTTTTTCAAGTATATCATTGATGTTAATAATGATATGTCAAGCCCTTACTAATATACCAAGTATATATCACTTAAACATCAAATATACCAATTATATATCAGTTACACATCCAAAAAAATATAAAAAATACCATTAATGGTATATCAAGTCCTTACAAATATACCAATTATACTTCAGTTAAATACAAATATATATATCAATTTAGACCACTTAAACACAAAAAAAATATATCCATTATTTTAAAAAAAGTAAACATACAGAGTTTTTCAAGTATATCATTGGTATCATTCATGGTATGTTAAGCCCTTACCAATATGTCAAGTATATATTACTTAAACAACAAATATATCAATTATATATCAGTTACACATCCAAAAATATAAAAGCAACTATTTAAACGTTATTTGTATTTTTTAAGTATATTATTTGAATTTAATTTCATGGTATGTCAAGTCATTACCAATATGCCAAGCAATGTATTGAATCAGTGGAGTATAAATCTTGATATCCAATCCTTCCCGAAATCAAATTCGTAAATAAATCATTTTTCGTCACAAAAATTGACATATAACATAGAACAAAATTTTATGAACCTGAAAAATCTCATTCGCCACCATGTTGAATCAAAATAGAATAATCTTTTTTAGAACAAGTCAATAAAATGTATTACAAATTATTGTTTCAGACTTCATTTCTAAATAAGATTTAGGATGCACAAGTTTTTTCAAAAGACCCTAACAGAGATTTTAACTGTAATTTAAAGGGGCCATAAAAATAAATATTTTCAAATTGAGAAGTTCCAAAAATGCAACAATAGCAAAGTTTATTTCCTGTTGAAAACTGCAAAATAAAACAGAGGTCTTTTTTCAGACAAATGAAGAACACAACTTTAGTATCTGTGTTCTACCTTCTCCTTTTCCAGGTGTGCTACAAATACGAGTAGGTTCCAACGAGTGAACCAAGCAAGAGAGTTGCGCTGACCCAATTTTCAGACACTTTGTAATGGATCTTATCAGGAAGTTCCTTCCATAAACCATTCATTACTTTATGTTGAAATGGTGATAAAGCGTATACAATAGCCTTCATCTTTACCGGTTGTTTCCTCATCTTCGTTCACTGCCAAAAATGGTGATTTGCTTCGATCCTTCTTTTCTTCGTTGAACAACTCTAGATTTTCTAGAACAAAAATTTTGATCCCATGGTATTTGAAAAAATGAAAAATCAATTCGTTCATGAATGAAAGATTTACAATGGGTTCAATTATGAATGATTTTTCATTTTTTTTAAAAAAAATAGGGAAGATTGTAATTAATGTAGGCGCACTAATCAAAAATAAAAATATATGCAATGATTATGCTACAACCAAAAAATAAAAAGTTGTGTTATAATTAATATAGTTATTTAATAGCTGTCATTATTTTAGGTTTAAGATTTTTTTTTTTTTATTTCAATTTTTTTAATTTTTTAATGTTCTTTTACTTTTTGCTAGTCTTGGAAAAATAAATATTGCTATGACTTGAAAATTTGAATTTATTGTTATTATTAGTAATAAATTAATTCTAAGTTGTTATTTATTAAATTTACTCTTTAAAAAATAATGTATAAATTTTTTCAATTTTACAGTTTTTCAGAGTATTACAACTTAATTTTTTTCCATGATTAATAAAGCTCTAATTGTTAATAATTTTATACAATTACATTAATCATGAATGCACTATAATATACTTCATAAAATATGAAGGTCAATTCAATTCGCTATAACTCTTGCAAAACTAATTTTATGAAGTTCTAAAAAACTCCATAAAAAGGAGTAGAAATTGATATAAACAATTAAGTTTTGAGCACTTCAAATTTTTTAAAATAACTTTAAAAATATTGCTTGAATTTTTTTTTTACAAATATCAATCAATGTCGATTGACTGAACCACATTAAATTATTATGTTTCTTTTGGTATGTTTTTTGTTTGTCTTCTTACTCATGATTTTTCGAGGTTTACTTTACTGGCATGTATATGAACCTGATTATTTTGATCCTAACATTATTATTACTATTATTATCATGCATAAAAATAGATATGTCAATTTCTAATTTCTCCTTTCATTTGTAGTTTTAATTATAAAAACTTAAATGTCTCAACATTTACACAATAATTTATTTTAAAGTACTTTTTCTTAAATATTTTATTTTATAAGTCATCTTCATAACTCATGCCACTTTGTTTTCATAACTTCTAGTTTAATAATAATAATATCCATTAATTTAAACCTTCTTAAATAACTTCTAGATGTTATGATTCTTCCTCTCTTTCTTAAATTAATTTGTAGCATTAATCATGTATCAATGCTGGCAGATATATATAGCTTCAAAGTTCAATTCAAGTCTACCAAAATTCATATTTTTATTTTCTTACTTTATTATATATATCATTCATGTGTTAATGAATATTCTTTGTTGGTCAAATTTATGTATGTGTTTACATCCAATTTTTACCCTCTACAATACGAATTAGTTATTGAGTTTTAAATTTTAAATAGCTTGGAATAATTAGCTTTTGAAAACGCAAAAATATTCTAATGATTTTTGAAGTTTAAATCTTTTTATTACCAATTATGTTCTATCTTCTAATTTCAAATATCGCGTATTTTAATTTCACGTCTCATTCAATTTTTCACCAAGTTCTCAATAAGAAGTTTTTTTAAATTTAATCGCTTTTAAAATTAACCATTTCATAGGTAGATTTACTATTTTAAGTTGTTTGATATCAAAAGCTTTTTAATTAATTCATATTGATTTCGTCTCGTGATCAATTTGATCAATTTATTCAAATTGATCATATTTTAAAAGGTCATGTTTACAATTCAATTGGCTATTTCTTAAATCTAATTCCCCTCCCCTTTTTTATCCCCTTTTCCAGCCCAAATCTCCCTAATTTCAGCCCCAAAATCACATAAAAACCGGCCTAATCCCATCTCTTCTCCGCAGCCCACATTCACTTACTCACCATATCAGGATGATACTCTCCCTCAGCCCAATCCCCTAATCTACACTCCAGCCCACCTTTATTGCCTCAATGCGGCCCAACGGATCCCTCATCCCAGCCCAAAATTGCTCCGACCCGGTCCATTTCCCCCTCTTTAGCATTCACTCACATCAAATACACCGATACAAATACATGCATATCTCCCTCACACTCTTCCCACGCGCCCCCCTTTCTCCTTTTTCCCTCGCTCCACGCTCCCTCACGCTCCTTCATCCCTTCCAAATCCTCTCCAACGATTCTCCCCTAACAAACCTGCAACGATTTTCTCTACGTGTCCTCACCTCGGCTCCGCAGTACAAGAGAAGCGTTTAGATCGAATCCAAGAATCTTCTACGTGTATCCATCGCACTGTTTGCTTGCGAAATCAACGGATGATTCCTTCAATCCGTTGGGAATTTGAAAGCAATTCGTAGGGCGAGTTTGAATTTCAAATTTGGGGAAGCCGAAACCCCAAATATTATCCGGAAAATCGACCAAAAATTCCAAATTGCCCTTTTTCTAGCCCTAATCTCCTCTATATAAACCCTTCTCCATTCCGTCGAAAAGGGGACGATTTTTTCAGCCATTTCACTCAACAAAAACCCTAGCTGTCTTTTATTTCCCCGAAAAATTCCATCTCTTTAAGAAAAGCTTCGAGAAATCCCTCTAGCTTTCGAGAATCTCTCCAGCTTTCGAAGAATCTCTGAGAGTAGGAAGCTTCGGTGTTCGAAAGGAATCCATTTTGGGTGGTGTCGAGTCCTACCGTCAAAGCTCGAAGTCTCGGTTCCTGCGCTTCAAAAGGTAACACCTTTACCTCTTTCACATTCTTTGTATTTGAGTTTTGCATGTTCGACGTGTTTTATTAGATGCTTGAGACTCTATCTATGGTGTGATTGTTGTTTAGCCGCTGGTATATTGATGAGTTTTTCATAAACAAGTATGATTTTTGTATACGTGGAGTACATTTTCTTTGAGCGATTGACCAGTTTTTTTTTAATTTGTTGAAATGCTAAATGGTGTGAGTTTCTGGGTTTATGTCCTGCGTACTGGTCTGGAATAACCAATTCATTTCAGTTTTAGTTCATGAACCTCTCAAGTCTCATGACTGCATCAGGAATATGATCTGTGATTTTAAACTGGTTCTATGTCGTTTTAATGGTGTTAGATAAATCTTTCTTAACCCCTCTGCATTGATTTTACCTCTCTTTCTGCACGTGCTTGAGCTTCATTCTATTTTATAGGTCTTATTTACATGCTCTCTGTTAAGTTTGGTTGCTTGAGTGTATATTTTTATGTCCGTTGCATCCAGAACCTTTAAGAAATGAAGAAAAATGTGATTTTGTTCTTGTTTCTCTGTCTTTCTCTGCTGGGATTCGATGTTATTGATAATATACATGTTTAGCTTTAAATCACAACGACTTGCGCCTCATTTTGCTCTAACATGTGCTAAAATACCTTTGTCTTGATTTCTAGTTTCTTTTTATCATTTTAAAGGATGAAAAAGGGTCCTTAACATGCAGTTTAGTAACTGATTTGTTTAGGGTTTGTCGTTCACAGTTAGATGTTGTTAAGTTTTGATAAAAAACATGTCGTTATGGATCTGTTTAAGTTCTCGTTTCTCGGCTGATTACGGTTTCGTCTCTCTACTCAACTAAGTTCTTCATATGTTGAAAATTCAAGGTTCTTGGTTACAATGTCTTGTTTCCAGCTCAACCATGTCTATTTTACCTTTACCTATTTCAAGTTTGATTTGTTTTGATAACTTCTGATTTCCTCAACTTAACCACGTGTTTATTTTCTTTACAACTCTAAGTTGTGTATGGCTCAGGCGACTTAGTTTCTTATAGGTTAATGTGAACATGTCTTCTGCCCGTTTAGTTTTAAAACTAACATTAATCGCTTCATGTCGTTGTCTCTGTTTATGTACATATATGTGTCACCCTGATATCAGTTCATTGCTTGCCTGATAATTATTTTGGAGTTGGACTTTAAAATGTCTCATGAACCTGTTGTGACCTTCTTTGCCTTTGTTTATCTAGATTGAGTAAAGTTTGGTTTGTTTGAATGCATATCGCCATGCCTATAGCGTTAAGGTTTATTCAAAGCGAAGAAAGCATGTTTTGGTCTCTTGTTTTGTCTCTTCTTCGCTGAAATTGGATGTTGCTAGGCTGATATCATTGTGGTGTATCTCTTGTATAAATTAGTCCGCTTTTATTCCAAATGGGCATCATAAATGTAGGAATTTGTTTGAATTTATTTCAAGTGGCGACTGGTTTGATAAGTTTATTCTCTGTTTACGCTATTTGTGTTAAAACAAGCTCATCCTCATTCTTCGTTTGTCTTGAATCTATACGTTATGCAGTTTAATTCAAGCGTCTTTATGGTGTGATATCTCAAGTTTTCTTATTCATTGTTAGAAGTTACTTTGCATATTTTGATGTTTGATAGTATGTTTTAGTCATACCTACGAATATTTTATTGGTTTCCATTTTTTATTATCCTTTCTCCTAGTAATAGGTCATAATTTGTATTTTTTTCTTGTTGACATGTGACACTCTGTGAGTCCCTTTGGGACCTTTTTTCCCTGCATACCCGGTCTTGAGTTGGAGAGGAGAAGTACTACAGGTCATGAAGGTTGAGATATGCAGAAATCAATGAAATAGCCACTCGTATACACTGTGTATACATGGCATGCAGGGGAATATACACTATGTGTATATGCAGCAAAAATGGGCTAAAGGCCTAAGGATGGCAGCAGATTCTTTAAAAGGGCCAGGCAGGCCTGATTTGTTAGAAATTAGGACAGGGGAGAAATTGGGCCTGCCAAGCCCAATTTACTTTCTTTTACTTTATTAAATTCATTTGTTATTTTGTATTAATTGTTTAACTCTAACACTAACATTTGATTTTGTAGTTTTAATTTGTGTTTAATCTAATTTAATTCCCTTAAAGTTAGCCATTTATGTTAATCTTGTTTTAATTGATTTTGTGACCTTTAATGTTTAAATTTCCTTAAGCAATTTTTCTTAAAATATTTTAAGAAGTATTTCTCTCTTTCAACACTTAAGCCATTTTTAATAGACTCTTAAATTTTAGACAATCGAACGTTTTCAAAATTAGTCTAATTTTTTAATCGTCGGTCGATTGGCAATTAAGCGGTTATTTTGAGTGACTAACTTCTTTTCAAAATAGAAATTGAATATCGTACTTAAAATCTCAGATTTTTAAAATTTTTCTGTTAAATTTTAAAAATTAATAAGTTTTCTTAATTTTAACTTTTAAAAAAATTAAGTGGCGATTTTGAATTTCGTAAAATTTGGTTGTTACTTAAATTAATTAAGTAATTAATTGAATTTTTGAAATTAAAGTCAATTTTTAAATTAACAGTATGTTCATCATCTTCGACAAAAGGTATGACCACTATATTTTTTGTTGAAAAGTTTATATTTTTAACTTTTTGGAGTGACCCAGTGATTTAGACTTGAGAGATTCATGTTAGAGATTTCAAGTTTAAAATTTTTTACTAGCAAAAGCAAAAAATTTATCTTCTGAATCAACTTATCGCACCAAACTTGCCTCACATTGTTTGTTCTATGTCATTTTGCATGGAGCATGAAAACGTGTTTCCTGACCGCGCTGTTTGTACCTTTTGCAGACTCATCCAAGTAATGAGTGGGAAGAGAAGAAAAAGGAAATAAAAAACTAAAGGAGTGTCTGACCACGAAAATTATGAGTTTTTTTAAAAAAAGTAAATTTTTTTTTGGTGGATTTTAAAATCTTATTAATTTTGTTTTTGAACTATTGACAGTTTAAAAACACCTTACTATATGACTAACTACATATAAATACGCCTTTGATCTTGTCATATAGGTAAACCACCCCCCTAAATTCTCATTAAATTTAGAGGTATTTTCAACATTTCTGTAGATTTTTTATTAAGAGCCCCCACACTCTTAAAAGAATTTAAGATACTTGCTATGCTATGTGACTGATTGGGGATGCATTTAAGTAAATATGAATACAAGAATTAAAACTTAAAAACCTCTTGCACTTTTAAAACAAACTCGTAAAATCTATATTATTTGTAAAAGAAATATTAGAACATCAAAATACACAAGAATTATATCCTAATCGTTTTTGAGGATGAGTATTTTGTCTTATGGGCAATTAAAATTGCAAATAAAATTTTAAAAGTTAATAAAATAATTTTTTTAATATTTTATGTTTTTAATTATTATAATTTATAAAAAAAATTAATTATTTATAAGTAATATATGTTACTTTGTTTGTCCAAATTTAGGTAGCACAAATAAAATTTTAACCGTCAAATAATTTTTTATTTGTCTTTTAAATATATTTTAATTACTTATTATTATAATATATAATTTAAAAAGATAAATAAATTAATAAATAAAAAAACCACCAAACTTTAAAATGATCAAATTGCTCCTATCTAAGAAATAGGTATGTTTATGACCACATGTTTTTTAGACTCTTATTAATAGGAAAAAAATATCTGCACAACATATGTCTTGAAAAAAGTTGAATCTATTGAATGGCATACTAATTTATTGTAAAGTTATGTTCGTGGCTGATAATTCATTATGAGTTAAACATGTACGTTTTTAAGAAAGTTGATTATTTGATTTTGATTTTGAATTTGTTATGTATTCAGAATTAAAAGCATATTTTTATTAAAATATAATTAAAAATATTATAAAAGCAGTATATTTGAATATAATGAAACATATATTTATACTATTTTTAATAATATAAAAATATATTTACTAACTTTTTCCACTACATAAATTGAATCAGATAAGTATTCACGATGAAAACGTGCCCTTTGTTTTAGCCTTTTGTAGACTGCCCCAAAAATTGACACCACACATTGACATATTTGGCTAAATTATTGAATCACCTGTTCATCCCTATTTAAATTTATATAAAATTAAACAAACATTTTAAGTAACAATTCATGTAAAGTACGCTTATATTATATATATAACAATTTGATTTATATTATATCAAGCAGAAGATGCATGTCTATTTATTTAATTTTATATAAATTTAAATATTTATTTATATGCATTGAAAATTAAATGACGTATTTATGTATCACGTCTTTAAATTATAGAGGAACTCCTTAATAGTGTATGACATGAGTCTTATATTATTGTGTCTATTTCTAAATCATAATTTGATGCTTTGATTGAGTTGAGTCATATTTTCGAGTCAAATCTAGTCATTTGAATTGAGTATTCTTGAACTTGCTTTCAATTTCAACCGTTTTACATGTCATACATTTCATATGTGTTGAGGGACCTGATCCGTTGAGGCCATCAATCATGTCTTTTTCCACTTCTTTTGATTGTTTGTTTTGTTTGGTTCGGACTCATGAGCTAATCTCTTCACGTGAAACTTTTTTTTTCGTCTTACCATGTCATTCCTTCAGTATCTCACATTGATTCTTTCACCAATAATTTTGACAAGTCATAAAGAAAAAGAGTAAGCATGGTGTGATGGTTAGAAAAAATTCCTATATGATAAAAAATCTCCAATCAACAGTATATGGTAAATTGCAGTTTACTTTTATAGCATTGAAACACAACGTTTTTTTTTAAATTTTTTTTATCTGATATCTAATTTTTGCATAAAATATGATTCATTAAAAAGGTTCCTATGAAAAGTTTTTGCATTTTCAAAATTTTAATATGAGACTTTTATTTACTAACAAAATCAAAAGTGATGAGTTCTACTCGCAAAGTCACTCAACTATCAATATTTTACTCTGTTGTGATGAAAAAGTATTGAATGTTTAGCAAAATTTATTGAATATTTTCACAGGTATGAAAAAAGGCCAAACACATAAGGGGACTTAAACTTATCATAATTTTTTATTTGGGGACATTATATATATATACAAACAAATAAAATATTTATAAAAAAAGTTGTCCATATTTTATTTACATAAAAAATAGCTCAAAATCATCGAAACTATACATGACTATACAATATGGTTTGTCAAAAATTATAGAAAGTATATACTTCTATACAATATATATTACTTATACATGGGCTATACACAAAATATACATTATAATACATGAATATACATCGACTATATATGTCTATATAACAAGAGCTATTTTTTTGTAATTTTTTAAGTTTAGTGTCTCTCATTGTAATTTCTCCTTATTATTTTGCCACTTTAATTACACTTATTTCGCATAGACACTTTATTTAAACATAAATAAATGATGTAGCATAGCGTATGCATCACTCTCTCTCTAAGGTGTTGTTTGGCTCATAAATGTTTTGGAAAATTTACATATTAAAATTGAAAGCATATTTTTATTAAAATATAATTAAAAATTTACATAAAAAATATTATAAAAGCAATATATTTGAATATAATGAAACATATATTTATACTATTTTTAATAATATAAAAATATATTTACTAACTTTTTCCATTATCCATTACATAAATTGAATCAGATAAGTATTCACGATGAAAACGTGCCCACTGTTTTAGCCTTTTGTAGACTGACCCAAAAATTGACACCACACATTGACATATTTGGCTAAATTATTGAATCACCAGTTCACCCCTATTTAAATTTATATAAAATTAAACAAATATTTTACGTGATAATTCATATAAAGTACGCTTATATTATATATAACAATTGGTTTATATTATATCAAATAAAAGGTGCATGTCTATTTATTTAATTTTATATAAATTTAAATATTTATTTATATGCATTGAAAATTAAATGATGGATTTATGTATCACGTTTTTAAATTATAGAGGAATTCCTTAATAATGTATGACATGAGTCGTATATTATTGCGTCTATTTCTAAATCATAGTTATATTTTTGTAAAACTTCTGCTTCTTTGATTGAGTTGAGTCATATTTTCGAGTCAAATTTAGTCATTTGAGTTGAATTGAGTATTCTTGAACCTGCTTTCAATTTCAGCCATTTAACATATTATACATTTCATATACTGACTTCGTTTGACACTGCATCGTTTTATGATGCAGATATAGGTGTTACAAATTTTAACAGAGCATTGTTCAAGATTATTCTTTTTCCGGTTGTGGTGAGTCCCTCTTGTTTTTAAAACTATTGTTTCATTGAGTTCTTGACTTAGTTAGCTTATTGAATGTCTTTTTTAATTGATTTGAGTCTTTCGTTGATTGATTGATTGAGTGTTCATCCCAAGTGATTCACTTGGAAATCAATAATAATTTTCAAATATTTTATTTTTTGTATATAATTACTATATTAAAAATAGTTTTAGCGACAATTAATTAAAGACAATAACTTAATTGCTTTTAAATATTTATTTTAGTGACAATTAGCACTCTTTGTAAATATTCCTAAAGTCTAACAAAATTGAATCATATGGCATTTAACTAATATTGATAAAGATTTTAGCACTCCATTAATGTGAATATTTATTATGTTGAAAGTTATTTTTGTTGTAGTGAGTTTAGGTCTTTGCCTTATAGAGTATAAAATATAAAAAATTATCATATGGTATTGTAATTATAAAATCCCTTAAGAGAAATAGATTTTTGTTATGAATATTACTTTGTAAGACATAAATCTATAGCTGAATGGCCTTATACAGAAAAGAATTCAAAAATAACTTTCTAAAAAATCTCCTTAAATATAGGGAATTAACTCTATTTACAAAATCTATATTTTTATTTATTTTTAATTTTTACAATTCTAAATCAACTTCAATTTTTTTTTATAATTTGTGTCCAGTAATATCCCTGGTCATATAATTATATAGTACGAATAAATATAACAAGTTCTTTTTTGATAGACAAATACTTCTCACTCTATAAATAGGTCAATTCATTCAAATTAAGATGAATTGCAACTATTAACTTAGCCCAATTTAATATTTTAAACTCAATTTATCTAAAAATTGATTTGATTTAAATTAAACATATTATTCATTCTGATTTAAAGTGTGATTTATATTTTTATAAAATATTTATTTTGTAAAAAGAAAAAAAAATAGATTGTAATTTAAAAGGACTATAATTAAGAGAAATAAAATAAGGTCTATTTAGTAAAGGAAAAATATTCTTTACATTCAATAATGTAGTTAGTAGTCCAAGGGATAGACATCAAAAACTTGTGCATATACGCAACTCATCTTAGCCTAAACAGTTTTTAAATAAATTAATGACTTACTTAATCCGATCATTTAATTCTCTTGTTGTGACCATCCTAGCTAATTTTTCATTTTTTAGTTATATTAACGATGAAAACGATCAATAAAAATTATGATGAAGTGATAAGTACTTTTTTATCCTTAATTAAATTCTCGAGTGTGAATTTGAATATGAAATCACCTTTATTGAGTGTTTTATGTCAATGTAGGACATTCCAAGATTTTTTCTTTTAAAAAACGATGAAAATGTGTTACTTGGGCTAAGTTATTGAAAAACTGACACCACATTGCACATATGGACCTCCCAGGCTAATTATGACAAAATTTGTCCCGTACTTAAATTCCCTATGGCTACTCTAACCAATCGCAGTTCGAACTAAATTAATTTAAAATTTTGATATTATTTAATTTGGTTAGGTTTAATTTTTAAATTTTGAAAATTGATACTATTTGATTTGGTTTTGATTTTACTAAAAAAAAATCACAAAAATAACTATATCGAATCGAATAATTATATATATAAATTTTACAATTATTTATATAGTATTTATAAATAATTTCTTGTACCCCTCCCCCGGATAGTTATTTGATTATTAAGTTTGATTTTTTTTCTATAAAGATTTGATTGTCGGTTGTTTAACTAAGTCATTTTATTCGTGTATATTAATTTTTATTTGTATAATAATAACTGTAGTAGTATTGCTTAATTGAATTCATTGTAACTTTCTGTTGATTATTCATATACTAGATGTTTATGTCTATTGAGATGTGTATATTTTCAACAAACTTATTACTTTCAAGTCAAAAAAAATTAAAAAAAATAAATCAAATTAATAATAACTACATTAATAATTATTTTTTTAATTTAATTTAAAAAATTTAAAAATCGAACCATGAACACCCCTGATTACCACCCCTACATCCTCTCATCAAAAGATATCTTTAAATCACATTTAAAATTTTTGTGCAAGTGGGGTACGCCCAATAATAATATAAATTTAAGTACACGTTCACATCATATGGGTGAATCTCTCTCCTATATATGGATACTTTAAATTTGAGCTCAAAAATAGATATAGAATACCTTTCAAAACATTATAATGGATGCAATATTATTGAACAAGGTAGGGATGCTATCCATGGTCACCTCAAGAAGACCATCTCCAACAACTTTATTTGGTGGAGTTCAGTCATCACTACTTGTATCCAAAGGCTGCCTTTCTACTGCCACCGCCATGAAATTAGATGTACCAAATCCCAATATGACTATCCGTCGTTCAGGGAATTACAAACCTACTACCTGGGATTTTCAATATATTCAGTCCATTAACAATCATTATGTGGTATGTTTATTTTATTTTTTCACCTGTATATATATGACAAGACATGCCTAGTAGAGATTATTGTTGTGAAAATATCTGTGGATTAATTATTACAAATAAAGAAAGTAGAGAAAAAATTAACACAAGAAATTTAACGAGATTCGGCTAGGCCTAATCCACAGATAGAGTTTTCCACTATAAAGTTTATAATACTTTTAAACTCTTAGGACTATATTAGAACGAGGGCAATTCATAGCAAACATAATGCTACTAACTTCACTCAAATAAGGAACTCTTTACACTCGAAAATTATACAAACTCTTTTTCAAGTTTACTTTTTCTAATTATTTCAAACCTTCTGAAATAACTTCTTCAATTGTCTTCCCTAACCCTTGTAACACCAATAATGATCTCGTTCTAACCTTTCACAGATATAAACTAGATCACCCCCATCGAATTTTTCTATTCCATACTTTTTTGAAAGTTGACGAAGACACCTTAACCCTTGATTATGTATAGAAATCCTAATCAAGCTTTGATACCAATTGTTGTCCCTGACAAGCACTAATAAAAACAGACAATTGATATTAATTGTTGTGCAGAACTCTCAATCAAAAAAATAAATTAACTAACACATGATCACAAACAAAGAAAATTGTAAAGAAAAATAACACAAGGATTTAACGAGGTTCAACTAGGCCTGGCCTTATCCTCTAAGCAAAAGCATAAAGAGTTTTCCATTAGGAAAGAAAAAAAAAGAAGCTTACAGTATTTTCAAGTCCTTATGACTACATTGTGGATTCTTTGTGTCCTATAGAATCCTAACAATATTCCCTATAAATATACTTCAAGTAGTTCTAAATCTATAAAAAAAATAACCTTTTTAATCGTAGAAAAATAATATATTCCTTTCTCAAATGGTCAAATCTATTAGGACAAAGGTTCTCCTAAACCAATAAGGATTATGAATTTTCTAAAATATACAGGAAAAAAATTTAAAACATAATTAACAATTATATACACTAGCCTATCTGATATGCATAATAATACATGTTGTACTTTTATCATTGAAATAATTAACTTTACTTTTGCGTATATACAGGAGGATAAGTATATGGAGCGGTTTGACCAAGTGAAGAAGGAAATGAAGAAGTATTTATTGATGATGATGGTTCATGAGGAATTAGAGCAGTTAGAGTTGATTGATAATTTAGAAAGGCTTGGAGTGAGTTACCACTTCAAGGATGAAATTATGCAAATACTGAGGGACATTAATGACCAAAATAATAATGCAGCCACATCAGCAGATTCATTATATTACATTGCCTTGAAATTTAGGATCTTGAAACAACATGGATTTTATATCTCTCAAGGTATGTATGTGTCAATTTATGTAGAAACTTAAATACATACAAATTGACGTATATACCAATTTACATATTTAGGAGTGTGAGGGTCACTGTCTAATTTTTTTCATGTGACCACCGTATTTTTTTGTGTTATAGATATATTCAACGATTTCAAGGACGTGGATGACAATTTGAAGCAAAGTATTTGTAACGACGTAAAAGGATTATTAGAATTATATGAAGCATCGTTTCTCTCTACAAAAAGTGAAGCCACTTTGAAAAATGCCACAAAATTCACAATGACACATCTAAAGAATTATGTCGACAATCATTCAGAGAATAATATAATGGTGGAATTAGTCGTCCATGCCTTGGAACTTCCAAGATATTGGATGATGCCAAGATTAGAGACAGAGTGGTATATTCACATTTATGAGAGAATGTCAAATGCTAATCCTCTTTTGCTCGAGTTTGCTAAATTGGACTTCAACATTGTTCAAGCAGCACTCCAACAAGATTTGAAAATTCTGTCAAAGTGAATTATCTTTTAAGAGCTATTTTTTTTTTCAATTTTCATCTAAAATAGAAAAAGTCAAAGTACTGAAACATTAATTTTGATGTAAATTAGGTGGTGGACGACGACAGAGCTGGCAGAAAAGCTTTCATTTTCAAGAGATATACTGGTTGAGAATATGTTTTGGGCAGTTGGGGCAT
>JBCEWC010006167.1:0-23557 GCA_038996855.1 Solanum aculeatissimum
CCCACTAAGATATTCAATCCTAGAAATTATTAGAATACTATGTCTAAATCCATGATTAATAGTATATACCCTAACAAATATATGATACAGATTTAAACAATAAAAATATAATTAGTTATATTTTTTCATTATTATCTTTTTCATACTTCAAAAAATTAGTACTCAACCTTAAAGCTAATCAAGAAAATTTTAAAAATATCAATTTTATTTTTTTGAAAAACGCTCTCTAAACCCTAATACTGTCGTCATTGTCATCATCCGTCTATGACCTCTCCGGACACCAGTCAGCCTCCTATTGGGGTTGGCCAGAATGCCTCACCACCTTCGTATGCTAGTTTACTTAAACCTTCATTTGCTTCGGTAAAACCTATCCCTTTGAAGCCCATTTCGTACTTGCATGGAGAACCGATTATTATGTGGGAACGGGAGGAAGTTGATCAGATGATTATCAATGAATAAAACCTTCAGTTTGCTGTGGTAGGGAAATTTTCATATGGATGGTCGGATATCCATGAACTAAGAAAGTTGATCCTTACACAATGCGAGTAGAAAGGAGAATGCAAAATTGGCCTACTTAGTAACAGACACATCCTGATCCGAGCATGCTTGCTAAAGGATTATGTTCATCTCCTCTCCAAACCTGCGTTTTATATTACTCAGCGCCATAAATTTTACCCTACGCGTACACTAAAATGGGACCCCAGGTTTAATCCAGAGGAAAAGACATCCACTACAGTGGCCTGAATCTTATTCCCAGCCCTACCACCAAATTTCTTTTGTGAAGAGGCAGTCTTCTCTTTAGTTGTTGTTGTTGGAAAGCCACTTCAGGTGGACCTGGCGACAAAAAACAAGACCAGACCCAGTTGTACTAGAGTCAAGGTTGAAGTGGACCTGCTTGGAGAATTCCCAAAGAGAATCAAAATTGGGATCAGAAATGGAGTAGAGGGAGTCATGGAGAAGTGGGTTAAAATTAGACATGACTACCTGCCAAAGCACTGTACTACTTGTATGATTCAGGGTCATGACATTGACCAATGTTATTTGGAACATCCAGAACTATTCAAGAAACAAAAGAGTGACAACAAGGGAGAGGCCCAACAGAAGGAGGAAAAGAAAGATGAGAACAAAACTGTAACACCCTAAATTTGTTTAGCTACGATTGAGTCATTCTTCATATTATATAAGATTGTAATTGATTATTCTAAATTGAGCATAGGCATTAAAGTTAATTTCTTAGTGTGAAAATAGATTTGAAGATGAAGTAAGGTCATAAGAACCCTCTAGCACAAAGTTGAGTTGAAATCTCTTTCACCAATTGAGTTTCGATATGAAATTCTATGAAATTAGGTGATCCAATAACTCCAAATTGTGAATGTATGTTAAGGTTCTTTCCTAAGTAATTGAAGTGTGTTGGATGTGGTTTGAGGTCATAATGGACACCCAAGGTTAAGACAAGTTCAAAATATTTTCACCGACTTAGTTTTTGTTGGAGTTGATAAAATGGTCAACTTCAAATGACCATATCTCCTAAAATATAATGAGTTAGGTGATCCATAATATCTCAATTTAAATGTCTTTAAATTTTCCAACGCATCCAGTTTCGCCTTAATCAAAGTTTGGAGTAAAAAGTTAAGACCATTTTACTAAAGACGTGCAGAGCTATCTGAAGTCTGCGACAGCTCTGCGCCACGGACTCTTCTAGATAAGTTAAATGATGACCTTTTATTATGTTTTGATGGTACTTTTATCCAATAACCTTTGGAGGTCTATTTAAGGTCCCATAACGCATAAAATGCCAGTTTTTCACAATTAAAACTCTCTTCTTCACTCCTAAACATAAACGCTCAAGAATAATCAAATTAGGGTTAGCTTTCAAGATTCATCATCAAGGTAAGTTATTCTCTATAAATTTCAAGCTTTCCAACCCAAATTCCTTCATCTATTCATGAATCTTTAAGAGAAATCTTAAATCATAACCTAGGATTTCAAAAAAACGAATTCAAGAATTTTCAAGAACGAATTTCTTGATTCTTCAGTCTTCATTCCGGTTTGTAAGGCTACCTAAATTTATATTTTCGTTCCTAATCTATATTACTTATCAAGAATTCTGGTCAAGAGTCAAGTCAATTATAGTTCTATGATCTTATGGAGAAATTTTAGAACCTTGTCATGAAATTTTTGTTATTTTATTATTATTATGCTAAGAAGTTTATTACTAAGTACATCTCTTTAAATTCTTGATGTATTACTACAATTACAAGAACCCTAAAGAAGTTTTGAAATCATTATGGTCATGTCTTGCTTGAATTGAAGAATGTCTATTTTCTTACAGTGTTTACATAGAGTTCAAGCATAATTTGAGTTAAATGAGTTTGAGACTAAGCATACATTTTAAATCTTTATTTTGAGACTAGTTTTATGCATTATTATATCAGTAAAGAACATGACTACTGTTTTTTTTTAAGAAAGCATTACCAGTTATGAGAAATCATTATCAGCTCTGAGAAAGACAAACTAGTTTATAGAAAATATGTTGAGCCAAGGCTCCAAGTAGCAGATTTTGAGTTTTTTCCTAAAGTGGGACATTTTTACAGTTATTGAGCACAGTGCATGTTTTGGGAGTAGTATTGAGCACCGATGTGGGTACGACTTCAGACAACTCCAACCCCATAAACTACGTAGCCATCGTAGGATAGGATTGTACCAGATGTACAACTCCTTATATGCCACTGAGATGGCCCAGTTTATATGGATCCCCAACACTTTATCCCTTATCTCGACAAGGTATAGGATGACTCTGGCAACGTGGGCAGGACATTGTATCATCATGAAGCTCATAGTGATGGTTGTCAGTTAGAGAAACTCCCTAAGTTATAGTATATATTATTTTCAGAAACAGACAAATTTATATTTATTTATGCATTAAATCAAATATTTTAATTATTTTGCATCATTTATATCATTGAGTTACTTTTCAACATTTAGCCTATGATTTGACCAGTGAATCTTGATTTTCCTATTTTGATCATTTTACATACCTTACATTCCACGTACTGACTCCTTTTGACGTTGCATCATTTTATGATGCAGATTCAGGTACCCATGATAGTAGACATTCAGTAAGACAGCGTCCCAACAACAATTGGTGAGACCTCTTTGCTTTCAGAGGGATCTAGTTAATTAGTCCAATTTATTTATTTTACTTTATAGTCAGGTACCCATGGGTCTTGTTGTGGCACCTATCTTCAGTATAGTAGAGGATTCATGGACAGAGTTAATGAGTCAGCCTAGTCTTTTCATTCAGACATTTTAACTATTATTACTAATTATGTAAAGAGATATTTTTTAGATTCTGCATAATGCATGATTGATATCCTTTGAGTTTTATTAAATATTTTAAAAGGTTCATCTTGCAAAACTTTTGCATGCACGTTAAAGTTTTTAGTTGAGTAAGTCAGTCAAGTCAGGGGTTCGTTTGGGGACCAACAATGGTGTTCGAGTGTCGGCCATGTCTAGGGTGTAGACTCGAGGTGTGGAAAACTTGGTATCAAAGTACAAAGTTCAAGTGTCCGGGATGTCTATGAAACCATGTTTGTAGGATCTTATTTATGATTGTGAGGGCCCTACTTCTATAAATGAGGAATTATTGACATCTAAGAAAAGTTTCTCTTGTTTCATGCTCTAAATCGTGCAATAGAGCTATTTTCTAAGAAACTTTTCCAGATTTGTGTGTTTGCCAAATTCGTTCTACTACCTCTCATACTTAAGGTGGTTGGATAAAAAATTTTCAGTTCCTTATGAATGAGTTACCTTCAGGTAAAGTATTTAGAAAGTAAAGAGATTGGTCCAGGCTTGAGAGGAGCTAACTAGTGTGCTTAAGTTTATCTATCCAAAATAATATACTCTTATTCATACGATTCATGTGTTTGAACTAGAGCAAGATCTGATGTACTTCCAGACTATGTTCACTAAATCATTCTTCAGATGTTATCCTCGAGAGAGAAGCTAAGTTATCCCTCCAAATACTTAGTGGTACCCCTCCCTCCAAGAGAAAATGATTGAATGTTTTTATAAATCATAAGTGGTAGAATGATCCTATAGCTCGAAAGAAATAAAAACTATGAAGAGTAGGAATAGTGACTAATTGAAATTGGTAGCTAAGAGTCATGTAGTGATAAGCTAAGAAATTGGATGATAAGTCAAGTCCCTTTTGAATTTTGGTTTAAGAGTAGTAAGTATCGTCTAGCTTTCATGATAGAAGGTACAGAAAGAGTTGTTAGTTAGTATGAGATGAAGTGTACTCGAATAAGAAAGGAGTTGATGTTGATGTGCCATGGTGTTAGTAAAGACCAAGTATATATGTAGAATAGAAGAGTAGAGGGCATAAGATGGTAGATCTAAACTAGGCTTATGATTATGAAGGGTGAGCCCCATGAGATTCATATAGATATGAGCTTAGCCAGACAAGGAGGTACAATTGGGTAAATGGTACATGAGTTGTGAAGAGGGGATATGTAATCAATTATTGGCTATGAGATTTTAGTGGGCCTATGTTTCTAATTATTTTCACCTAGTAGTTGTAGGTTGGTATAATATGAGAGAAGTTTGTGACGCACATGTTAGCACTAGATCCTAACTTTGAACTTTGAGGAGTAGTGTGAAAAAGGAGATAACATTATGACAGTGATAGTCTTAGTTGGAGATTTCCTCTAAGAGACTTGCCCAGAGTGTATGTTTGAGATTAAGATATTGACTTGCAAGGAATGTGATGCTATGAGTATGGTGTAGATACCCTTCAGATGAAAATAGTAAATAGAGAATAAATCATTAGATAAAAAGAGACTTAAGATATGTATTCGTGATAGTGTAAATTATGTGAAGCTCTAAGTTATGACTTTCTATGGAACCTAGATAATATATTTCAGTTGTCAATGTGGAGTAGGTTGATGTAAATATTCTCTATTACCCTTAGGCGCTGGGTCAAAGGGGGTTAGCTATAAATAATTAAGAGCCTCCCATTATAGTCCAAGTTTTTTTCAGTTATATGTATGTGAATATAGAATATAAGTGCTAGCAGACAAAGAAAAAAGAAGACGTTAGATCATAAGAGTCATAGAAAGTAGTTATGATGCCAATAAGTGCAACAAGTATAGAAAAATGCCTATAAAGATAGAAGAAAGTTAAAAGTTTGTATCTTAGAAGAAAGTTTTAGCCGCAATTTTGTATCTTTGAATATTAAATAACAAGAGGATATAAGCATTCTGTGTATAGTGGTGCTCCAATCGTGTGGAGGGTTGTGCTTAGCTTAGTGAAGATAATAAGTTCACAGACTTAGAGAGGTGACCTTTGAACTAAGGAGGAGATGTTTAGATAATAAACCAAAGTAGATCTTGAACTTTTGATAGAGATAAGTTGATTAGAATGAGACATCAATGCTTTTCTATCTCATATATTTGTTAACTTCAGTCGAGGTGAGAACTTATTCTTGTCTTATGTAAACGCATCATGTCCATGATCTAGACTCAATGCACCTTATATTGATTCACATTCATGCTCAATTCTTAAAGTGAAAAGTGGTAACTTCATTTAGCAATTTTGATCTAATCTCATGGATCTAAGAGTTTCCAGCCTTCTATTACGCAAGATAAGACTTGAGTTTCTCAGTATGCACAATTCCATAAAATCATGATAGGCTCTAAAAGACTAGTGAAATCATACTATATTATGAATATTCTCAGATCAGATTTCTTGAATAAATTGTGCTTATGATCTTTCATTATATGTCCTTCTAGTGATCCTTCTGTCCAGTTTTGATAGTAATGTTGTTAATAGTAGATGAGTTATGGTTGATTGGATTGAGTGAGTGTTCCTGAATTGTGATAATGGAGCCGAGTCCTATCTTTGAGTTGATATTCCTCTTGAGTCTCTATGAGTACTTGAGTATGCAAGTTCTTGATGGTATTCGTGCCTAATAATGATGTTGGAGATAAAAGTTTCAATCCTAGATATTGAGTTTTAAGTCTATTCTTGAGAATGAGTATTTGAGTTCTTGATGGTATTCGTGCTTGACGGGTCTCCTAGTTTACTCATCATTCGAGGATGAATAATCCCAAGGGGGAGATAATGTAACACCCAAAATTTCTTTTAGCTAAGATTGAGTCATTCTTCATATGATATAAGATTGTAATTGATTATTCTAAATTGATCATAGGCGTTAAAGTCAATTTCTTAGTGTGAAAATAAATTTGAAGATGAAATAAGGTCACAAGAATCCTCTAGCACAAAGTTGAGTTGAAATCCCTTTCACGGATTGAGTTTCGATATAAAATTCTATGAAATTAGGCGATCCAATAACTCCAAAATTGTGAATGTATGTTAAGGTCCTTTTCTAAGTAATTGAAGTGTGTTGGATGTGGTTTGAGGTCATAAGGGACACCCAAGATCAAGCCATGTTCAAAACATTTCCACCGACTAAGTTTTTGTAGGAGTTGATAAAAGAGTCAACTTCAAATGATCATATCTCCTAAAATATAATGAGTTAGGTGATCCATAATATCTCAAATTAAAGATCTTAGAATTTTCCAATGAATCTAATTTTGCCTTAATTGGAGTTTGGAGTAAAAGTTATGATCATTTTACTGAAGACGTGCAGAGTTGTCTGATGTCCGCGACAGCTCCGCATCGCAGACTTGATGCAAACTCTTCTGGATAAGTTAAATTACGTCCTTTTATTATGTTTTGAGGTTACTTTTATCCTATAACCTTTGGGGGTCTATTTAAGGTCTCATAACACATAAAACGTCAGTTTTTCACCATTAAAACCCTCTTCTTCACTCCTAAACTTAAACGCTCAAGAATTATCATGTTAGGGTTAGCATTCAAGATTCATCATCAGGGTAAGTTATTCTCTATAAATTTCAAGCTTTCCAACCTAAATTCCTTCATCTGTTCATAAATCTCTAAGAGAAATCTTAAATCTTAATCTAGGATTTCAATAAAACAAATTCAAGAATTTTCAAGAACGAATTTCTTGATTCTTCAGCCTTCATTCCGAGTATGTAAGGCTACTTAAAATTCTATTTTCATGCATAATCTATATTTCTTATCAAGAATTCTAGTCAAGAGTCAAGCCAATTATAGTTCTATGATCTTAGGGAGAAATTCTAGAACCTTGTCATGAAATCCTCTTTATTTATTATTATTATGCTAAGAACTTTATTATTGAGTACAACTCTTTAAATTCTTAATATATTACAACTATTACAAGAACCCTAAAGATGTTTTGAAATCATTATGGTCATATCTTTTTTGAATTAAAGAATTCCTATTTTCTTACAGTGTTTACATAGAGTTTAAGCATAATTTGAGTTAAATGAGTTTGAGACTAAGCATACATTTTAAATCTTTATTTTGAGACTGAGATGAAGAAAAAACACAAGTTTTATGCATTATTATATCAGTAAAGAACATGACTACTTTCTTTTTTTTAAAATAAAGCATTACCAATTATGAGAAATCATTATTAGTTTTGAGAAAGAAAAATCAATTTATAGAAAATATGTTGAGCAAAGGCTCCAAGTAGTAGATTTTTAGTTTCCCCAAAAGTGGGACATTTTTACAGTTATTGAGCACAATGCATATTTTGGGAGTAGTATTGAGCACCGATATGGGTACGAGTTCAGATAAATTCAACCCCATAAACTGCGTAGCCATCATAGGATAGGATTGTATAAGATGTGCAATTCCTCATATGTCACTGAGATGACCTAGTTTATATGGTTCCCCAACATTTTATCCCTTACCCCGACAAGGTATGGGATGACTCTGGCAACATGAGCAGGATATTATATCATCACGAGGCTCATAGTGATGGTTGTCGATTAGAGAAACTCTCCAAGTTACTGTATATATTATTTTCAGATACAGACAGATTTGCATTTATTTATGCATTAAATAAAATATTTTAATTATTTTGCATCATTTATATTATTGAATTACTTTTCAACATTTAACCTATGATTTGAGCAGTGAATCCTGAGTTTTCCTATTTTGGCCATTTTACATACCGTACATTCCACGTACTAACGCCCTTTGACATTGCATCATTTTATGATGTAGATTCAGATACCCATGATAGCAGACATTCAGTAAGACAACATCCCAGTAGCAATTGGTGAGACCTCTTCGCTTTCATAGGGCTTTAGTTAATTAGTCTAGGTTATTTATTTTACTTTATAGTCAAGTAGCCGTAGATCTTGTTGCGGCACCTATCTTCAGTATAGTAGAGAATTCATGGACAGAGTTATTGAGTCAGTCTAGTATTTTTATTCAGATATTTTAACTATTATTACTAATTGTATAAAGAGATATTTTAGATTTTGTATAAAGCATTATTGAGATTCTTTGAGTTTTATTAAATATTTTAAAAAGTTCATCTTGTAAAAGTTTTGCACGCAAATTAAAATTTCCAGTTGAGTAAGTCAACCAAGCCAAGGGTTTGATTGGAGACCAGCAATAGTTTTCGAGCGCCAGCCACGTTCGGGGTGTAGAATCGGGGCATGGCAAAAACACATGAAAACAACAACAGTAAAGGGGAGAACAAAAAGAAAGATATTTTTATGGAGCCAAAGAGGAAGAATGGGGGAAGAAAACCACATATCCACAATGTTTGGAATAGGTTGCATACCTCAAATAGGTTTGGCACCCTTACTGCCAAAGGGGGTGAATGCGAACATGTAGAAGATAACACTGGGGGAAGTGGGGTGAAAACTCAACCACAAGGGGTAGAAAGTGGGAATAGGCAGATTGTCCATGTGGAATTGTCCTCCGATAATGTTAAACTAGACAAACAAAAATAGTCTGGAGGGATAGCATCAGATAATGACAAAAACAAGGAAAAGGATAAAAGTACCTCTCCCACAGTTTCGATTCAGAAGGGAGATCAGGGTGGGTGGAATATACATGAGAACACAAAGACAAGCCAAGAATCCCATCAGGCCATTGAGGAGGGGGGAAAGTTGATGGAACATAGTGAATCTTCCTGTGATTAGAAATTAGAAAAAAGATGAGCTAGAATGAAAACAATGTACATGAGAACTTGGAAGCATAAGATAGTTTGGAATACAATATAGCACATGTTAGCAATGTTGGTGACCTATCTCCTAGACACACAAACAACTTGAAATCTAAAAGAGGGAAACCAATTATTCCACTACAAGTGAAAACAAGGAGCAATAAGGGTAGGTCTATCAGTTGTGATCAATGATTGACAAGGCCTTGTTCTGAAATATTAGATCAGTTAATACCTAAAATACTTTTGGAAGATTAATTGATCTACATAGAAGACAAAAGTATTCATTTATAGCTCTTATGGAACCTTTCTAGGAGCCTTCAGAGATTGAACAATATAGGAGAAGGATAGGTTTTGATAATGCATTATCTAACTGTTCTGGGAAAATTTGGATTTTCTGGAATGGTGAATGAACTGGAATAGTAAATAAGGACAATGGTCAACATATTACAATGTAGTTCACAATGTTCAATAAAAGTTTCTTCATCACTGCTATTTATGCCCGATGAGTGTTATGGAGAGATTAAAATTATGGGATGATCTTGAAAGTACTGATGTAGGCAACCATCCTTTGATGGTGGGTGGTGACTTTAATGTAATCCTAAATGAAGAGGAGAATTTGGGAGGTCTGGACTTTATACAGAGTGAAGCTATGGACTTTGCCTAGTGTATAACCTTTTGTGCTCTTATGAAGGTCCAGTTTCCTGGGAGTAAGTTCACTTGGTGGAATAGAAGGATCAATCTGGAGTGTATATTTAAGAGACTTGACTGGGTTCTGGTTAATATGAAATTTTTGAATATATTCCCTGTGATTGGAGCTATGCATTTAATCAGAGAAGGATCTGACTATGCACCTGTTCAGATATACTGCAACTCTGAGGTAGAGAATTTGGTGAACCTTTTAGATTCCAGAATTTCTGATGCAAACACCATAAATTTTTGGAGGTGGTGAAGCTCAATTGTGTCTCAGAGTTCATTGGAGATCCAATTTTGATGTTACATGCCAAGATTAAGAGAGTTAAAAGGACACTCTCTTCCTGAAGTGAAGAGGAGTTTGGCAATATCGTCATCCAGAAAGATACTTTAGAAAATTTCATCTTGGTTAAGAAAGCCCAGCTTGAAATTGATCCTTCACCAGTAAACAGAACTGAATTGAAGAAGGCAGAAACAGATTTGAAAAGAATTTTGAGTTTGGAAGAAACCTATTAGAAGTAGAAAATAGGTATGGGGTATGGGGATAGAAATACTAAATTTTTCAATGCCTATGTAAAGGGGAGAAGAAGTAAGATGCAACTACAGGAGATTACTACTAACCAAGGTGTGATCTTAACTAGACGTGTAGAAATAGGAGAGGCTATTGTTGAATATTACAACTCCAAATTCTATGATGGTGTGTAAATACAGGATTTCTCTATGCTGGATCATATCCATGCCTTGATCACAACAGATGATAATAATTTGATGATTGCCCTACCTTATGGGGAGGAGGTTAAATAGGTTGTGATGAATCTAAATGCTAATGGGGTTGCTGGGCCTGATGGTTTTTCTGGTACATTTTTTCAGAAGTATTGGGATACTATAGGGATGACTTGACTATGATTGTCAGAGCTTTCTTCTGTGGGCATGAACTACCATGGTTTGTAATTCATACCAACCTAGTGCTAATCCCTAAAAAAGAAATCCCCAAGTCTTTTAATAACCTAAGACCCATAAGGTTGAGTAATTATATCAATAAAGTAGTGTCTAGGGTCCTTCGTGAGAGAATAGTTATCGTGTTGCCTAAGATAATATCTCCTAACTAGTTAGGATTTGTAAAGGGAAGAGGCATTATAGAAAATGTACTGTTGGCATAGGAGATAATTAGGGATATAAAAAAAAGGAAGAAACATACTAATGTGGTTGTCAAACTAGACATGGCCAAAGCTTATGATAGGGTGTCCTGGATATTCCTGACCAAGGTCATAAGGAAATTTAGTTTTTCTAAGGTAATAATTGATGCGGTGTGGAGGTTGTTATCAAATAATTGGTACTCAGTGTTGCTAAATATACTAGGAGTGTGCAAAAATCGAATCGACCGATAAATCAAATCGATAAAAACATTATTGGTTTATTGTTATTGGGTTATTAGGTTATCGGGTTTTTAATGGTTTTGAAAAATAATTTATTGGGTTATCGGTTCGATATCGGTTTTTACTATTGGGTTATTGGATAAACCAATAACCCAATAAGATTATAATAATTTACTATTTTACCCTTCCGTAAATATTAAATATTAGTATTTAATAGTAATAGGACACTATAGTAGTACTTTACCTATTTTAATCTTTACCGTACTTAAGTAATTAGTTACCCACTTTAGTATTTAGTCTTTAATCTTCCATACTCCATCTATTTTTATTAATGCAAATTCTCATTATCATCCTTATTGGGTAAACCACAAACCAAACTATTAAGGAATTAGAATCGATAAACCAAAAATCGATAAATATTATCTTATTGGTTTGTTATTGGTTTAGCATATTTAAAAATTAAAAATCGATAAACTGAATTGATAATGTTTAAAATTAAACCAAATCAACCGATGCACACCCCTAAAATGTACAGTCTTATGAATTTTTTAAGTCATCTAGAGAATTGAAACAAGGAGACCCCTTATCCTCCACTTTATTCATAATTGTTGCAGAAGTTCTATTGAGAGTCATGAACAACCAACACCAAGATACAAAGTTCATTGGGTGTAGACTGCCTAAATGGAGTCCAGGTATCAACCAACTATCCTATGCTCATGATGCCATAATATTTTGTTTTGGTGATAAAGTGTCTGTGATAAAAATGATGAGGATCCTTAAGGAGTATGAGGACATCTCTGGTCAGCTTATAAATAGATCCAAGAATTTTTCTACCTCCATGAGAATATTGCTTTGGTCTATTTTATAAGATTAAGAAAATTTATTGGAATAAGACAAAGAGAATTCCCTCTAACATATCTAGGTTGTCCTATCTTTCATGGGAGGAAAAGAAGTGTATATTTTGAAAATATTATAAGGAAGGTGGCCAGAAGAATTCTCTCTTGGCAGAACAGGTTTCTCTCATTTGGGGCAAGCTACTTTTGGTTAGACATGGCTTACAATCCATACCAATTTATCTCCTATCAATAATAAACCCTACTAAGAATGTTATTAAGAAGATTCGACAATGCTTGGCTAAGTTCTTTTGGGGAAACACAGGAAGTGAAAAAAGAACACATTAGGCAACCTAGGATGCCTTGTGTTTCCCTACTGAGGAAGGCGGCTTAGTACTGAGATCATTTGCTGATGTAAATAGAGAAATGATGACAAAGCTTTGGTGGAAATTCAAGACTGATATTGGTACATTGTAGGCTAGCTACATGGGAAATAAATATTATAAAAAACATCATCCCATCTTTTCACCTAGTATAGGGAGTTCACATGTCTAGAGAAGTATGGTGGAGGTGAGAGATGATGTGGAACCCTTCATTTGAAGGCAACTCAAAGTTGGAAACTCTAGTTTTTGGCATGACAACTAGACCAACCTAGGTGCCTTATATTTTACAGAGGGTGAGAAGGATGGAGAAGAAGAATTTGAAGTTAGAAGGCTCATAGATAATGGTGCTTGGTTGAACTATGAAGTAATCCATCTAGTATAAGAACATATGGCTTCATAGATCACTAATGACATTAAATCAGTCTCTACTAACATTAATATTGATAAACCATGGTGGAATGTCAGTCCAACAAGTTTATTCACAGTTAAGTCAGCATATCATATAATGAGGAAGAGGAGAAATAAGGTGGATTGGTGCAACACCTTGTGGAGGAATAAATTACCTTACAAGTTTAATTTTTGTCTGTGGAGAGTCATGCACAGAAGAATGTCCACATATGATGTTCTAAGAGGGATGGGTATCCCAATTGTTTTTAAGTGTTGGTGCTGTGAGGGTGGCAGAGTGGAGACACTGAATCACACACTCCTAACAACCCCAATAGCTCAACAGTTTTGGGGCAATTTTGTTTCATATGCAGGTTTTAATCAGGAAGGAGTAATGGTCTCAAACAAGGTTCAGGAATGGTGGATCTTCACAGAAAATCGGAGAGGTAGGAAATTTCTTAACGCCATTCTAGCAATCTTAATTTGGGAACTCTGGAAATGTAGGAATTCAAGAAGACATGGAAAGCAGATCTCACATCATATGATGCAAAAGAATTATCTTATGATAATTCGATTGCTAATGAGGTCAACTTACCCAGGTTTGAATATTCCTACAGAGTGTGTGAGATGTTTTGACCTTTTTCAACAACTTAGACCCAAATTACGATGCAAAATTATAAAGTGGGATAAGCCAGAAGAGGGATGGGTCAAATGCAATACAGATGGAGCTAGCAAGGGGAATCCTGGTATCAGTTCATATGGATTTTGTGTAAGGGACTGGAATGGGGACCTAATTATGATGAATCTGACAATATTGGAGTGACTTCCAGTATGATAACAGAGGCTATTGCAGTTTGGAAAGCACTTTGTTTTTGTAAACTTCAGGGATTCCTAAATATTAGGCTAGAAATGGACTCACTAAGTCTCAAGAATGTTCTAAGGAAAGATTGGAGGATTCCTTGACAATTAGTGCACATAATCGAAGACTGCATAAAAATAATGAATTCAACAAACATTCAAGTGGAGCATACATATAGGAAGGCAAATCAGTTGGTAGACTACATGGTTAATCTAGCTATTCAGTCAAATTGCACACACCATTTTACTTCATTCAGACAATTACCCTTACAAGCAAGAGGCATTTTGAATTCAGATAATTACCAATTTCCCTTTAGGATTTGAGCAGAAAAGGGAATAATAAGTAGAGATGCATAGGCTAGAGTTTGTAGATCAGTTAACAAAGTTACATACCAACATATACATAGCAACAAAAGAACATATTAACAAGATCACTACTATGCTACTATCTACAAGCCTATTTATTTCGTGAGCAACCTTTTTCAGGAATTTCGTGAGCAACCTTCTTCTCCTCTCCGTTATGAAAAGCGTTTGAGGTTTAGACAGAATCAAGAAGGAAAGTCTGACCAAGGTGAACAGTGTGAAAAACTTACCTGAACAAGAGCGCATACGTAATCAAGGAGGCAAATCTCTTCATTTAACCTTAGCATTATCGGAGACGATGCCTAAAAGAAGAGACCAACCAGTCAGATCAGAGTTCACATGGAGTACAAGAGGAAATCTCTTATCTTTCATAGCTGAGGAAGACAATTTCATTCGTCCAGATATGCAAAAAGTTGATAACCCAGAGGTGAAGGAGTGTGAATCAACGATTCGTGAACCAGAGCAACATCAGAAAGGATGAGCAAAGAGACGAAGAGGCAAAGTGTCTAGAAAACATAAACCCTGCGTATGTAGGGTTTCCTTGGCTTGTCGTATTTATTTGTTACCTATTCCTTTTATTTTCTATTTGGACCCAACAAATACTTTCCATTTTGGGCCCTTTGTAATAGTTGAGCAATAATAAAATCGGGATCATGACCCAAATTAATTTTAAAAAATCTTGAAAATCTAATTAATGAAAGAATTATACCAAAATTTTCAAAATTTATCTTAAATAGTAAATAATTCAAATAGTTTGAACACTAAAAATACTTCAACAATTCAATCATTTTGAAATGGGGAGAGTCTAATAAACAACATTCTAAAATGCATAAGTAGGGTAAGGCATTTTATGCAGTAGAAGGTGAGGGGTAAGTCTTGAAATACGAGGCATGAGTTTCACGATGGAATTTACAAAATATAAATGTCATATACTTCTAATTTTATAATTTCTTAATAAGAAAATGAGAAAAAATAATTGTTTCCAACGAGATCAATTTCAACAATTTGTTGTGACCATTCCAGGTGATATCCTCCCTTGTTATTACTTATTTTTTTTAATCAATTGTATCCTCTTACTTACCTCCTATTTCTTGTTTTTTACATAGTTTTGTTGTGATTTCCTCATGCTGTTATATATTTGTCTTGTACATTATTTGTCGTGTGTTGTTGGTGTTGCCTTTATCTACTCGTTTATTCATCCTGATTGGGTACCTGATTGTTTGAGTAGTAGCACACCTTATATTTTCCTATTATGTTGGTTGGGTTGTACATTGTACATCCTTGATCTCTGTCGCGTAGCAAGTTTTTTTTTTTTTTGGTTTAGTGGTGTTGGGATCGGATGGTGGTTTAGGGTCACGTCGTCGGTGGGGGTCGGAGGCAAGGGGTAGGGGTGGCAAGACACAAACTTATTTAGTTAAGGATAGGGTCATGGAATATAGGATCGCTTATAGGGAAATCCATAGAGCTAGTGAAGAGTCTTAAGAGGCAATAAATTAATATAGCGTGTGTTCAGGAGACCATATGGATAGGCACCAAAGTTCGAGACGTTGACAGGTTTAAGTTATGGTACTTGGGTGGTCCTAGGGATAGAAATGGAGTAGGTATCCTTGTAGATGAGGACCTTCAGGAATATGTGGTTAAGGTTAGAGAATTAATGATAGGATGATGTCTATCAAACTTATGGTTGGTAGTCATGTAGTGACTATAGTTAGCGCTATGAGCCTCAAGTGGGTTTGGATGAGGAAGTCAAAAAGCTTTTCTGGGAAGATCTGGAAGAGGTTGTGAGAGGCATACCAGATACAGAAAAAATCTTCATTAGGGGAGACTTAAATGTCCATATCGGTGCAACCTCTAGCGGGTTTGAAGATGTTCATGGAGGCTTTGGTTTTGGGGAAAGGAATGGAGGTTGGATGTCTTTCTTGGATTTTGCCAAAGCCTTTGAGTTAGTTATTGCTAACTCATATTTTCTGAAGAGGGAAAATCACTCGATTACTTTTCATAGTGCAATTGCTAAGACTCAAATTGATTAAGGGTGATAGAAGCCTTTGTAACAATTGCAAGGTTATTCCGAGAGAGAATATTTTCACTCAACATAGGCTTATAGTGATGGACTTGGAGATTAAGAGAGTAAAAAAGAAGAAAGTTACTTATGCCCAATCGAGGATTAGATGGGAAGGCTTGACTTTATCGCTTTCTCAAGAGATGGCAGAAAAGTTGAATAGCTCGGAGGCTTGGAATAGTAGTGGAGATATGGATAATATGTGGGATGCAACTGCTGGTTGAATTAAAAAAGTAGCTATCGAGGTTCTAGGGATTTTGATAGGGACCATTAGTGGACGTCGGGGTGATTGATTATGGAATGACGAAGTCCAAGGCAAAGTGAAGGTTAAAAAGATTGCTTATACGAAATGGGTGGAGTGTAGGGATGAGGTTAAAAAATAAATACTTAGGGATATCTACAAGACGACAAAGACAAAAGTGAAGACGTCGGTGATGAGTGTTAAGACAACAACGTTTGAGCGTCTATACGTGGAGCTAAGTGATAAAGGCGGGGACAAGAGATTTTATAGTCTCACAAAAGAGAGAGAAAATAAAGCTCGCTACTTGGACCTAGTGAAATGCATCAGGGATGAGGAGGGGGAGGTGTTGGTGAATGAGACTTCTATTAAGCGAAGGTGGCAAACTTACTTTCATAAACTCTTAAACGAAAAAGGGGATAGAGATATTGAGCTGGGTGAGTTGGCACACTCTGATAGTCACCGTGATTTTGGTTATTGCAGGCATTTTAGAGTTGAGGAGGTTAGACAAACTATTAGTAGGATGAAGAGAGGGAGGGTGATCGGACTCGATGAGATTCCAGTGAATTTTTGGAAGAGTGTGGTCAAGGATGGTATAGAGTGGTTGACTAGACTATTCAATGCTATAATGAAGGTTGCCAAGTTGCCCGATGAATGGAGGAAGAGTACAATGGTTCCATTGTATAAGAACAAGAGTGACATTCAAAACTGTAACAACTACAGGGGTGTCAAGTTGTTAAGCCACACTATGAAGGTCTTGGAGAGAGTGGTGGAGATGAAAGTGAGAAAAGGAGTAACTATTTTATAGAATCACTTTGGATTCATGCCAGGGCGGTTTACAATTGAAGCAATTCATCTTGCTCAAATATTAGTGGAGAAATATAGAAAAAGAAAGAAGGGCCTTTATGTAGTATTCATTGATCTCGAGAAGGCCTTTGACAAAGTCCCGAAGGATGTCCTATGGAGGTATCTAGAGGAGAAAGGTGTCTCAATGGCGTATATTAGAGTGATTAAGGACATGTATGATGGAGCCAAAACTCGGGTAAGACTGGTGGGAGGAGACTGAGAGTATTTTTCTGTTAAGATGGAACTTCATCAAGGATCTATGTTGAGCCATTTTCTTTTTGCATTAGTGATGGATGAGCTAACCCGATCTATTCAAGAGGAGTTTCCATGGTGTATGCTTTTTGTGGATGACATAGTGCTGATTGATGAGACTCGGGCTAAAGTTAATGATAGATTGGAGGTTTTCAAAGGGTTCAAATTTAGCAGGTCCAAAACAGAATACTTAGAGTGCAAATTTAGTGTTGGGAGGGATAAAGCAGAAATTAATGTGAGGTTTATCACTCGATCTATTTTCAAAAGATAAAACTTTAAATATCTTGGGTCCATTATCCAGAGTAGTGGCGATATCGATAATGATGTCACACATCATATTGGGACAACATGGATGAAATGGAACTTGTTTCTGGAGTATTGTGTGATTAGAAAATACCTCCTAAACTTAAAGGTAAGTTCTACAGAATGGTAGTTAGACCATCTCTGCTGTAAGTTGGAGTGTTGACCAATAAAAAAATTCACATGTTTTGAAGATGCAGGTCACGAAGATGAGGATGTTGAGATGGATGTGTGGACATACCAAGAGTGATAAGATTAGGAATGAGTCCATACGGTAGAAGTTAGAGGTGGCCCCTATGGAAGACAAGATGAGAGAAACAAGACTACGATAGTTTGGTCATGTGCAGAGAAGAAGTACCGATGCTCTTGTTAAGAGGTATGAGAGGTTAAATTTTGGGGTTGCTTGGAGGAGTAGAGGTAGACCAAAGAAGTATTGGAGGGAGGTGATCAGACATGATATGACGACACTTGATCTCACCGAGGGCATGACTTTAGATAGAAAGGAATGGAGATCGCGTATTAGGGTAGCAGACTAGTAGGGTTGTAGGAGTAGTCATGTCTTTATATCCTGTGGTGTCATTACCTATCTTATATTTGTTAATCTTATTGTAATTACATTCTATCATTTGCTTTCGTTATTAGTCGTCCCTCCTAGTTTTTCCTTTCCTTTTTTTTCCTCATCTAGTTATTTTCTGCTTATGAATTTTTGAGACGAGAGTTTCCTAGGAGCAACCTCTCTACCTCTATGAGGTAGTTGTTTAATGGAAAAACGCCGATTTTCAAAAAATTGACTTAAAACTTTAAAAAAAAATTAATTTTAAGAAAATAGAAGAGTCACCACTTAATTTTATTGAGGAAAAATTAAGAAAAAAAAGTTAAAAAATAATTTTAAAAATTTAAACAGAAAAATCTTTAAAAATCCCAAAGAGTGAGTTCGGATTCAAATTTTCGTTTCAAGAAGGTTTTACGCACTCGAAACGGTCGCTAACGCGCGATTATCCGATGATTAGAAAATTATTTGAACTAACTATTTGAAAATTGATTAAATCTAAAAATATAAAATAATTGAAGTATAACCAATTTAATAACATAATTTTTGACAAAAACGACTTAAAATTTAAAAAAAATTATTTTTCTTAAAATTTCAACTAAGACATCTAAGCAAAATACCTATTTCAAAATTAACTAAGAGAAAAAAATATTTCAAGTAAAAAAGAAATTATTTATTCCTTTAATTTTTTTTAAACAAAAATCTAAGTGTAAAAAAAACATTTTTTAGAGGAACATTTGTCAAAGAATCTTAAGGACTTGAATTCAACTATTTTTAGAAGGAAATTAATAATTGACCAATTTGAACTAAATTTTTTTTTGAATATAACTAAGTAAATAAGATACGCAATTTAAGAATTAACATAAATGACTCGTCATTTTGGGAATTTAATTAAGCTAAATTAATAACAAAATAGTTGTTATTGTTAGTATACAAATAAGCACAAATATATGAACAAAAATAGCATAAAAGAGTTGAAGGATTTTGGGCCACTAGCCCACTAAAAGGAAAAAGTCTGCTGCAATAATTTGGGCTTTTAGCCCTTTTTCCCCCCGGCATATCAGCACAGTATATATACTGTATATCAATATATATACTTCACGTTCCACCTGTATTTTGTCAATATTTTAACAAGAAATCAACGAATCAACTCCTCGTACTGCTTCCTGCCATATTTCAATTTTTTTAGCCCACTTCACCCCGTATATAGTTGTTGTATATTAATGTATACAGGTGTATACAGGCCTCTTCTGCTGCAGAAAAATCTGTAACCAGTCCCCCTACGATGTATTTGGGCCTTCATAGCCCAAGGAATGCAATGGGAGGAAAGACTCGGAGAGGTACATGAGAATGAAAGAAAGCAAATTAGGAATCCAAAAATTATTTAAATCTAGAATCCAGTAACTTGAAGCCAAAAATAAAAATATGAATGCATAAAATTCATGAATTAGCAACTAAAAACGAAAGCATAAAATTCATTAATCTTGAGGTCGAAAATCAACACACAACCCAAGTTTTCAGAATTAAAAATAACCTATGAAATTCGATAATTTGAAAGTAAAACAAATATGTAAAATCTATTAATCTTGAAACTTAGGAATCAACATACAACCCATGTTTAAAAAAAACTAAAAATCACCACATGAACCCATTAAAAAATCAACATTCCAACCCATTAATTTTGAAACTAAAATCAATATACAACACTAATACTTTTGAAACTCAAGAAGAAGAACCAACATGTAACTCAAAACTAGAAATCAAGACATAAACTCAAAAACTTTTAAACTCAAAAACTTTAAAAACTAAATTCAACTTATGAACCCAATATTTTGGACAAAATCAAAACACCATATGCAACTTATGAACTTGAACTAAAGATGGGACAAACATATACAATCCATTAATCTTGATACTTAAAAATCAACATATAACCCATCAAACTTGAAGATAAAAATAAACATATACACCCAACCTTTGGAACTAGGAATCATCATATGATTCATTAATTTAAAGCTAAAAATTAACACATAAACCCATCAACTTAAACATAAGGATCAACACCAAGTTCATTACTTTTGAAATCAAATCTCACACATAAGACCCAAATCTTGAAACTAAAACCAATATATAAAGAACTCATATTCGAAACTAGAAATCAAGAAGAAACTCAAGACCTTCCAAACTAAAGTCAACATATAAACCCAAATCTTGAAACTAAAACCCAATATATAGAAACTCATATTTTGAAACTAAGAACCAATATCTAAACTCAAGATCTTCCAAACTAAAGTCAACATATAAACCCAAATCTTGAAACTAAAAATCATTATATAAAACTCATGTTTTGAAACTAGAAAAAACAACCTTTGAGATTCCACGACTTGGAACCAAGGACTACAAACCCGATCTTTCCTTGGAATTAAAATAAACACATATCACTTGTTAACCTGAAACTAAAACGACACACATGACTCACATTTGCGAAGCTAAAAATCAACATACAAACTCAAAATCTTTAAAACTAGAATTAACATATGAACCTATTAACTTAAATCAAACATTTACTTGTTGGGATGCCGACGAAAAACAAACTAGACAAATAAACATAAGCTAATCAACATTGATTATTCCTAAAACAGCAACTATTATTGATAAATATGAAGCGCACAAACAAATTTGAACCATTCGATGAACAAGATATCAATCGAAATGTAGAGGGATGACATCACATGATTTGCTCAGAGATACTAAAGGACTTACTGACGAACAAAACCAGCAGCAAAACATTAACGGAAAAGATTAAAAACAGGTATTAATCTAGTCGGATGAGATTAGACGATGCAAAAAGTATAGTTCCTTGAAGAAGCAGACGACCAGAGCAAAATGCTCATGAATCAATGCACAAAAAACGTTACAGCAAGGCTGAATGAAGACAGGAAACAACCCGGAAACAGGATTTTGACGATTAAAACATAACTCTGAAAATCATTTTTAACAGTCGAGAAATACCAACGACAACAACAACTAGTCAAAAACTTAACATAACAGCGACATTCGACATCTAAACATGAAGAAAAGAGAGTAAAGACGTTACCTTTTCGAGTGCGAACCGGGAGACGAGCTTCTACCACGAACTCCAACCATGAGGTGAATTCCGGTTGTATTCTTCGACTTCAAAACTCGAAACTTATGGCTCTGGAACTTCGAAATCAACTGTATTTTTCGGAAATTTTTGGCACTCAAAATGGAAGAATGATTCGTGCTTTTAGGGTAAAAAAAATAATTGCTCAAAATCCAATACCCCCTCTCTAACGGGTATTTATAGGTCCGAATTCGGGCAAAATGGGGGGAAAATCGAAGGTTAAAACGAGGTTTTGATAGGATTGAATTCAAAAATCAAACCTCTGAGACGTTGGGGCGTCGTTTAGGGAGTCAAAAGGGTCTGGCGTCGACGCTTTCTACGTTTGCAGCGACGCAGGAGCCATTTTCGGCTATGGTCTGCGTCGCGTCGTCGTCTTCGAGGATGAAGAAGACGCGAAGGGGGCGTCTGATCGAGAAACTAAAGATAAAAAAGGGCGCGTGAGTTTGTTCTCCCTTTTTAGGGATAAAGTTATATGCTGATTTTCCTATTTTAAGACAAATTTGAGCCGGGTTTTGACGTTATTTGGGTCGAAAATTGATTTAAAATTGGATCAATTGAATTTAAGAAAGATAATAATGAGAAATTAATTCATTTAAAATTATAATCAAGATAAATTTAGGATTTAAAAGCGTAATCGAATCAAGTTAATCAATTAAATTGGTCATGAGATAAATTAATTAAAGAGTTTCTTGAAATTAACGAAATAAAATAATTAACTTAATTATAATTTCGAAAAATAATCTATAAACTAATTAATTAAAAATAATAATAATAATAATAATAATACAATCTTTGAAACGAATTTTTGAAAAATTATTAAAAAATAAGAACTAAATATGCAACTAAATATACATATATATAAATATAATAAAGATATGTATATAATATTCACACACATATATACATGTATGTATATGTAAGTATAACTTCAAAAAGTTAAAATATTATCAATAAAGGAATGAAAATAAATATATATAAAAATATATACAAACACATATATACACGTATATATACGCACGTATATATGGTTTAAAAGTTAAAATATTATCAATTAAGGAATGATGAAAATAAATATATAAAAATATATATAAACATATATATACACGTATATATACGCATGTATATATGGTTTTAAAAGTTAAAATATTATTTTATAATAATAATAATAATAACAATAATAGTAATAATAATAAAAATGTATATATATACATACACACATATACATTCATACATACGTACATATACATAATTTCAAAAGTTAAAATATTATACAAACGGATAATAAAAAATAAAATAAAATATATATACATGTATACACATGTATATACATGCATATATATATAACTTAAAAGCTAAAGTATTATATATAAAAGATAAGAAAAATACGTATACATAATACACACAATATTTGTAAATTAAAGGATTATCATAAAAAGAACTAAGGAACTTTTGAACTAAATAAACAAAAAAATTATTTCAAATTGTTGAAAACTTGAAGAAGCTCGATAAATAGTTTATAATGGGGACGGTAAAAATTGGATGTCAACAGTAGAGGTAAGGTCTGCGTACATTTTTACCCTCCCCAGACCCCACTTGTGTGATTCCACTGAGTATATTGTTGTTGTTATTCCAACCAATTAATTCAGATAAATCTTTAGTAATATAGAAAATTATTATTATTGTTTGAGAAATATAATAACCCAAAAATTAATAATAATTAAGATAATTTTTAAAATTAAATCAACACTAATTTCCACAACTATTTTTTTCACTCGAACCTCTCTATATTCTGTAATAGTTTTCTCTGATTCTTGATTAGGCTCAGGACCGGCCTGAGGCTACAGAAGGTTAAAAAAAAGGGTACAGAAGGTCAAGCACCGCCTTAGGCCCAAAAAAAATTCCAGGCCCTAATTTTATTTTGATAATAGTGCAATAGTCTTTGAGGTTAAAAATTGTCCAAAAGTTGACAATCATATTAAATGTTAATTTTTTTTTTTAATTTTTTACTAATATTAATGATTTATTTAATTTTTGATAAGGGTCATTCATGTGAAATGTCATATGACATTTTTTTTTCAAAAAGAGAGTATTACATATAGGGCAAATTATAGAAATCTCATACTTTACATATATAATCTCAATATATACCAACTTTTTCTGAAATTACTAAAAATCCCTTATTTTTTAAGAAACGTCGATACATAAAC
>JBCEWC010006168.1:0-23554 GCA_038996855.1 Solanum aculeatissimum
CCCCCCCCCCCCCCCCCCCCCCCCCCCCCCCCCCTCCCCCCCCCCCACCACAGACGACGCCACCCTGTCCGTCCCCCCCCATTAAATGGGTTTGACCATTGATCACAAATGTGACGGACTGTCCGTCGCAAATTAAAAAAAAAAATTAATTGTTTTTTTAAAAAAAACAAAGGACGATATTGTCTAGTCCGTCGCAGATTTTAAAATTTTAAAAACAAAATATTTAATATTTGCGACGGATGGCGTCACTTTTTAATTAAATAAATACATATTAAATAAAAAAATTGGCGGAAAAAATCGCCAAAAATTGTGATGGACATGTATACACTGTCCGTCGCTTTTTATTATTAAATTAATTTTAAAAACTTTAATAAGAAAGCGACGGATTGCATTTTTTAGTCTATCACTTTTCTGAGAGACGCAGTCCGTTGCTTTTTGCTAATTGTTTAGTAGTGATTTTACCCTTTTCGGACCCAATTGTGAGATTTCACTGGATACAATATTTTTATTTTCTTTGAGTTGTTTTCTTTTACTTTTAATGTTTGAATTTTGTTATAGGAAAATAAAATATTTTGTTTCTAAAAGCACGTTTTACATTTTAGTTATCCTATTTTACTTTTTAAACGTACATTTGAATAAAAAGTCAAAAAAAGAAAGAAAGAAAGGGAGGTGCATAAAAAATAGTCTATTTTTTTTGGATTTAATTTCCTCTATTCTACCCTTGTGATTGAACGCCTTGTCTTTCTCTTTTTTTTCTATCATCTCAATGGCCAAAATGATTATTTTTCTCTCTAAAATGTTTAAAATAAAATTAATAGCATAAAATATTATCAAGTTTATTTTTAAAATAATCAATAATCATAAAACCTAAACATTTTTTGAAGTTGCATTCTAAAAGAAATTATAAGTATGAATGCCTTCATAAAATCATTATTTCTCAGTTGATTTAACTACAAGTATGATTGACATTTTCGATTTCTTTATGCGAGCATGCATTTGTAAATCCTTTCTATGTTAATTACCTGTCATGATATATTCTTCATGTTGTCACAATAACCTATTTTACCTTGCATGATGTGTCACATAATTTGTAGCCCACATTGTCGACTAGATAAATTACTAGTTCCAGTAACTCATAAATATTGTAAAAAGGAAATATGTTATGAACTAGTTTTTGAGTTTTTAAATATCATTTACTTCGTTCTGCCTTGAGAACTAAGATTACAATATATCTTCATATTTCAATTCCTTAAAAAAAAATAAAAGAAAAAGATAAGAGTTCACTTTGTGAGAATCCTATATTTTTAATGTTATGTGTCTCATTGCTTTAATTCTTTTCATGTCATACACTTGTGTCTGTGATTCATCTGGGCTATGTGTGGAGGTAAGGTAACTCCTTATATTGTAAGACATCTTAGATCTTTTGAAAAATCTTTCAGGATTTTTCAAGAGCTTGTACCATAAGTATTATGTGCGACCCCTTCCCCCCTTCCCCTCCGTGAGAAATATTCTTTTGTATTTTGAACTTCTTGGCATAAATAAATAATTATTGAAAGAAGGTAAGACATAAAGCTCTTTATGTAGCGCGTAAAACATTTTTTCACCTGACCTATTAAGTCCTTATTTGATAATATGTTACCTTATTTGATTCTCGAGAATAGTTGAACTCCTTGGTGCCAGGTATTTCTCAAATATTAATTTAAGGTTAGGGTATCATCAACTAAAATTTAAGGAAAATGATATTTTGAATACAACTTCTAGGATGAGATATAACCTGAGGGAATGCACACGTCCACTGAGTGTATGGGAACCAGGTCCCTCATCAGAACAACAGTCAATAAAAATAGCTAAAAACACTAAGGCAACAACGTAAATGACACAAGCTGTTTTATGTGGAAACCTCCTTACTCAAGGGAGGAGAAAACCACGACCTATACTCATAGGATTTCAACCTAACTCCATTAAACTCAAAGAAGCAAAGCTTTAGATTATAAAATCTTACAATCAAAGAAATTTAACTCTAAATCCCTTCTCCCTCACTGTGATAACTCTACCATAGGTTCGAGAACACTAAGTAGCTACTCTGCTACCCACTAAATCAACTAACTCTAGCCAACTTAGACTTCAAGACTCACCATAGCTAACTCTAGCAATGAAGAGCAAAAGTTTTCTTAGTATTGGATCCCTTTATAGAATAGGAATTGATTCACAAGATGCAAGCACTAATTAAGCACAAATGAAGTACCCAAAGCAAAACCAACTCTGATCTTCCTAGTGTAATACTCGAAAGATTCACTAAGAACACTCACTCAATATGTGTAGAAACCCTCAATATTTCTTCTCAAGTAAGGTTGGATATATATACCCAACATTAGCAATATTTGGAGCAACTTCATTGGCTAGACAATTTCAGCAGAGTAGGTAGACGGACACCAACAAATAATAAACTGTCAGTGCACAGTGTACTATTTGTCGGGTGTCACTTTTAGGTTTACAACACTCATGAGATTAGTTCCCTCATCTGTTCTCATAGTTTGTTAAATCATAAAACTTTGTAACATCATTTTCCCCCTTTTAATAATGACAAACCCATGACATGTCTAGTAATGAGTTTCAACACATTCAACATCTTCAACATATTAACTTGTTCTCCCTATCAATAAAGTTTCTCCTTCAACCAGGTCCCTATATTAGTTTTCCCTGTCACCAATACATTAGTTCACTTGTTTGGTTTCTCAAATGGTATTGAAAGCATATTATTTTCTCCCTTTTGGCATCATAAAAAAGAATAGACAGTAAACCCAGAATTAATGCAACATAAGTATGGTACAAGCATAGTCAATAGACAACACAAACATACTTGATGAAATCAATCATAGGAAAAAAGATAAAGAAAAAAAGAGAATTTCATTAAAAACTAGATGAACGTTCAGTCATTACATAAGACTAGCAAGAGAGAATCAAGTACATAAAAAAAATGAAGGGTTAAGGGACTTAAGAGAAGGAGGGGGGGTTTTGGGTGAGAGACTGAACAACAGGGGTAAGTCGAGCATTAGACTCCATGTGATGGTTGAATATATGTTCCTTGAGATTGGCTGCATCATTAGAAATATTATCATTTTTGGCCTTCAACTCCACCACTTCATCCGAACTGTATCCCTCTGTCTTGGCTAGAGCTAGTTTAGCCTTCAGCAAGGCTATCTCATCATCTTTAGAACTCAGAAAAGAGGTCATGTTTTCAACTTCTTATCTCAAGCTCTCTTTTTAGCTAGCAACTCAGAGATTCTACTCAACTTTATTGCCCTTCCTTCCATACACACATTCCATGAGAGTGTTTAAAGAGAAGATCTACTTCACAGTACCCCTTACTCTAGCTTCCGAAGGAAACCTAAAGTGTTGAAACACTTTGGTCAAGAAGTACTAGCCATACCCCAACCCATATTTGCCATCCTTCACAGTCAAAATTTTGCCCATGTGCTCCAATATAATTGCTGGGAGGTTATTGCCTCAGACTTGCTTAAGATTTCTATCAAGAACAAATCAGTGGCAGAAGCCAATCCTTTTCTTTGAACGAGGTAGCAAGACTTTGTTTACGAACTCAAACAACAGTTGATATCCCTTTTTCAAGAATTTCTTTGGAACACCAACAATGTTCAAATTTGGACATCTTTCCATAAATTTTCATGAAATGTTTGGAACAAGCCTTCCCAACCCTTGATCCCTTCCTTGACACTTTTAGAACTTCCTTCAAAACTTTCTTATTCAAAAGCAATTTTCTTTCACCAATTTTGGTAGTCAGACTACCATCACCCTCAACAATAACATTGTAATAGAAATCCCTCACTTGGGATTCATACATGATTGGGACAAAATCAACAAATAGATGTGTTTATGACTGCAGTTCAACAACATCTGCAAGATCACATATCCCATATTTTGGTAACACTTCAGTGTTAAATACCCTACCACTAAGAACTTTTTGAGTCCTTAAAACTTCCATCCTCTCTTCTCTGGTCAACTCCATCTCGAAATTGTCTTTCCTTTCTTTTTAACTTGGTCCCTTATCAGACTTAGGGACTGGTTCTGCAACTACTTCTCTCCTTGTTCTTTTCACTTTCTTGTCAAGAGTCACTCTTACTCTTCTTTTGTTCTCATTAGCTATTTTAGATAAGTCAACTATATCAGCCTCAAGTACATGGTCCTTCACAACCTTTGCTTTTCTCAACCTTCTACCTATAGAGGTACGAGCTCTATTCTCCTTTATAACATCACTCATCAGTTTATTTGATGTCTCAATAGTGTGCTATTGTCTCCTTTTTGGTTCAATTTCACAAACTACCTTCTTCTTACCTTTATTGGAAGTAGGAACCATCCTTCTTTTGATTTTCTATGAGAGTGAAAGATTTTCCTCCTCCTCCTCATCATCCTCAAACCCAGAATATGCCATGGGAAAGGTTCCCTCAGGTGTAACTATTTTTAAAATCTTATTAGTTTCCAAACTTTGAGCTAGTTCCCCTTTTTCTTCAGTAAAAAGGAGTATTTAGCCCTTCCTTCATTTCTGACAAACTTCTTGCCACTAGTTCCGCACTTGCTGCTAAAATATTTGACTCTCCACCTTTATCTTCAGATAGGTCACCCTCTATAGCAAGATTAGAAAAAAAAAGTGAAGGGAGAACCAGTTTGAGGTTGAGGACCAACAATATTGTATTCCAAAAGAAGCACTGGTTAAATGGAGTCAAAGGAAAATAAGGTTTGAACGGTGTTGAGATCAGGGATAGCTGGAGTTTCAAAAGGTACCTCAAAGTGAGGAGTTTTGGAGAGAAGAAACCAGAGTCTTTACACTTGTTTCAGTAGAAGGGTTTTCAAAAGAAAGAGTATAAATCTTACTCAAAAGCATCAAGCATTTCGTGATTGGTGTAAGAAAGAGCTGGTTTGCAAGGAGTTCAAAAGAACAAAAAGATCTTTTTTGAATGTCTTCAGTGAAGAAACAAAAATTTATAAGGTCCTATGAAGTTCTTCTACTTAGCAAAGGGGGAAGAATGAGTAAATGAAAGGGTTTTTTTAGGTTCCATGGTAAGTGAAAAAGGTGATTCAACTTTTCTAGATTGATGGGATATCTATCAACTGACACAAGGTTGACACAAAACAGTACTTATGGTTCTCAAATGAAAATCAAATGTAATAAACATAATGCTAATCTTTGAGAGGGACCAGGTCCTTCTAAAGTTTTAAATGCTATGTTCAAAATTATTTTCCAACTTTGGCTATCTTGATTAAATTACTATGAGTGTATACCTGCAAGAAGGTACAAAAATTGTCTTTACCATAACAAGCATTACAAAAATAAAAGGATACCTGCCCTTCTAATCAATAGACAAAAAGAAGGTTGTTTTTTCTCAAAAATCAAAAATTCAATCCATCTTCAACGTCCCAAGCTTCAATCTATTCTTCTCAAACTGATCTCTACTCAAAGCCTTTGTGAAGTATCTGCAATTTGATCTTTAGTTTGCAAAATTGCATGCAAATATTTTTTTTTCAACATTGTCCCTTAGAAAATGATGTCTCACATCAATGTTCTTTATCCTCTTATGATGAATAAGTGCCATATTGAAAGAACTTGTGTTATCACACAACAATGGAATAGTGTGTGTGATGACAATAAAATTTTTAGTTGCTATTTTATCCATAGAAATTAAGCACAACAAGAGGCAACAACTACATACTCAGCTTCAGTAGTTGAAGGAGCAACAAAATTTTGTTTCTTGGTCCCCCAAGATACAAGATATGATCTAAGAAAGTGAGTCATTCTAGAAGTTCTCTTTTATCTACTCGATACCTAACATAATCATCATTAGCATAGACAATTAACTCAAAAGAATCACTTGTAGGATAGTATAGAACTAGGTCCCAAGTTTTCTTCAAGTACCTCGAGATTCTTTTAGCTGCATTCAAGTGGGACTCCTTTGACTTTGATTGGAACCTTGCACATTCCAACACTAAACACAATGCCTGATTTGCTTCTAGTCAAGTGCAGTAATGATCCTATGTACCCTTGTACATAGTTTCATTAATACTAGGACCAGATTCATTAATATCTATCTTGGAATTTGTTCCTATAAGAGTGTCAATAGGCATTACAACCTCCATTTAAAATTTCTTCAGCAACTCTTTGATGTACTTTTCTTGGTTAATTGAGGTTCCTTCAAGATTCTTTTTGATCTGCAAATCCAAAAAGAAGCTCCATCCACCCATCATGCTCATTTCAGATTCACTTCCCATCAACTTTGAGAATCCACCACACATAGACTCTGAAGTAGCACCAAAGATGATATCATCAATGTAGACTTGTATGATAAGCAGGTCCCTTCTTCTTTTCTTAAAAAATAATGTGTTGTCTATTTTGCCTCTTTTGAAATTATTCTCTGGAAGGAACTTAGAAAATCTCTCATACCATGCTCCGGGTGCCTGTTTTAGTTCATATAATGCCCTGTCCAATTTGAACACATGATTGGGAAGATCAACATCTTCGAATATAGGAGGTTGTTTGAAAAATACTTCCTCCTTTAGGTATCCATTCAACAAAGCACTCTTTACACCCATTTGATAAAACTTGCAAGCCATGAATGTTGCAAAGGCTATAAGAATTTTGATGGCTTCCATTCTTGCAATAGGAGAAAATGTCTCATCTTAATCAATACCTTCTTCCTGGTTGTAGCCTTAAACCACTAGTTTTGATTTGTTTCAAACAATAGCTCCATGTTCACCTAGTTTATTCCTAAAGACCCACCTAGTTTCAATAATTATTCTATCAGATGGCTTGGGGACTAGGTACCACACCTTATTTCTTTCAAACCGGTGGAACTCCTTGCATGGAATTCACCCAATCAACTTCTTTTAGAGCCTCCTTCATATTTTTAGGCTCAATAGAGGAGACAAAACCTGAAAATGCAAACATGTTCCTCATCTTGGATCTAGTTTGAACTCCAAAGTCCAAAGGTGAGATAACAGTACCCAAGAGATGAGAAGATTTAAGTCTCCATGAGGATGTTTTGAAAGATTGACTTTCTTCCTCATCTTCTGCACTAATTTCTCTATCATTTGCATTCTCAAGCTGTTTAACAATGCCTTGTTCATCATTAGAAACTAATTGAAGACTAGCTCCCCTATCAGGAACACCTACATCACCTGAAACATCAAAATCAAAATTAGCCTGCTCTAAGTTTCCATAACCATTTTGATCAGCGTTGACACCATCTCTGTGGAACTGCGACAGTTCTTCAAATTTAGCCTCATCTTGATCTTTCAACTTTTTAAGTTCACCAAACTCATCAAAGATCACATGGAGACTTTCTTTAATGTATTGTGTCCTTTTGTTGAAAATTCTATAAGCCTTGCTAGAAATTGAGTAGCTAACAAATTCACCTTCATCACTTCTTACATCAAATATTTCCAAGTCTTCCCTGCCATTGTTGAGAACAAAGCTTTTTCAACCAAAAACCCTTAAGTAACTTACTTTAGGCTTCCTATTGTTGAACAACTCATAGGGCGTTTTGTTAAGAATTGACCTGATCAAGCATCTATTTTTCACATAGCATGAAGTTTTCACAACTTCAACTTAAAAGTTCTAGGGAAGTCCAGAATCTATCAACATTGTTCTAACAATATCCACCAAGGTTTTGTTCTTCCTTTCTACCACACCATTTTGCTGAGGAGTTCTGGGAGCTGAGAAATTGTGATGGATTCCATTTTCTGTACAGAAGGTGTCCATTTTTGTATTTTCAAACTCAGTTCTATGGTTGGACCTAATCCCTGCAATTTTATAGTTCAACTTTATTAGTTCATCTGTCACAACCTGGATAGGGGCCAAGATGTGACATGGCGAAGGAGAACCCAAAAGTCCTCGATCAAGCCATCATAGCATCATCACACACATCATCTTTTTGGAAGCGCAAAAGCAAAACACATAACACAAAAGTTCTAGGGGAATCGGGGGTTTGGACTCAAGCTATGGTGATGTTGCCGGGAATGGGATGAACATGATTTCACATAGCACATAACAGTTATCTCTAAGTGTAACAACACAAACTTTTTGAAAACTAATTATGATAGGCCTTATATGATGTACTACTGGTCATGGTTGAGTTTTAGTAGCCACGGGTTGAGTTTAAGTGGCTGAACGCAAAATGGGTTTGTTGGTGACCTAGAGAGCCCGTTTAGGCAGTGTACTTCAAACGGTCACAACTTTAGTTGTGGGTTGAAACATGTGTAATACTATATATCAAATTTAATCTCTTTGAGTTAGCTTCACAACGCAACTGGTTTCACTTGATTCAGAGCTCGGATGAGGAATAGATGGCCCAAACAGTGGGACTATCTAAAATTCGTAAGACATTGGAGATAGGCTCAGAAACGTGGCTAAGGGCATGGACCCGGTCCGTGAAACTTATAACGGTCCATAAGGGGTGTCATGTGGAGGTCCAGTGAGCTAGGGGTAGCCAGGAACCACCCCATGAGACAAGTCCTAAGCCACAGACCCCTAAATGGTCCGTTTGACCTTGGACGGTTCGTTTGACCTTGGACGTCCGTGGGACTGTCCCGTCAAGTGGGACAGTGGCTAGGCTATGATGTGGCTAGACTAAATGGCAAATGGAGGGGCTAAAGGACTATTACACGGTCCGTTGAACCTCATACGGTCCGTGTGGATGCTCGTCAAGTGTTCCAGAAAGTCCTCCGAGAGTTCGCATTGAAAATTTGGTTAAGTGTTGTTTGATGGGAGGGTAGACGGTCCGTGTGACCAGTACACGGGCACTGTAGAAACCATGTGAATCTACTTAGTCTAGGAAAGTTACGTTTTATTAATGGTAATTTCGTGATTTAACATTTCCTTAAGCCCCTTTTTGGTACCCAAAGGTCTCCTAAACCCCTAAAACATTCCCAAAACCCTCATTCATCCATTAAAACTCTCCTACACTCTCTTTGGAAATTCTAAAACTCTCTTGGCCTCCATTGAAGAAAGCTTGTAGAATTTGGGGAAGAAGACCTTGACTAAGTTTGACCATGCAATTAGTTGGTGAAATTAAGGTATATGGGATTTGATTCAAGGATCCTCTTTCATCCATGAAGACCCTATGAACCCTAGCTTTTTAAATTTGATTTTCAGTTTTCAATTAAGTTTAGGGTTCTTCCAATATTATTATAGATTAGTGTTGGGACTTGAGTGCTGTAGTTATTAGGTAATTTAAACTTGATTTTAAGCTTGAATTCATGGATGATTATTGAAACCCTTATTGATCAACTTACATGTCCCCTTTTATGATTTAATTAAGCATGGGTAACTTGCATTATGTCTTATTCATGGATTTCTACATGATTTATGAAGAAATATCTTTCAAATTGTGAAATCAAGTCTAGATTCCATTACCCATGTTCTTGTATCTCATTCATGGCATGTGCATGGTTATTGTTCCAATGGGAACCTTTGATTAAAACTCTTGATTGAAATTCATGTTCATGTAATGTTATGATTTGTGATCACATAGTCCCATTCCATGGCTCTTTGAGCATAATGGGTGCTTGCACCATAATGACATGTCTTGATGCTTGCTTGCAAGCCCATGTAGATGAGCTACTCTATTGCATTGACATGGAATGATCATGAAATGTTTTGGAAACTCTTGTTGGCCTATGGCCTAAGCATGTACATGATTCTTGAATAATGGTTTTGAGATGACTAATGATTTTCAAAGAATGTTGTCTCTTGTTTTACATGTTGCATGTATAGATGTATAATCAATTCCATTTCCATAATCAAGGCTCATAAGCATAACATTTCCATAATCATAATATTCAACAATTACAATCTAACGTAAAAGAGTTTCATTTGTCCAATAAGCCTCTACATAAGATAAGCGGGGCCTCGACATAGTTTGAGGCTCATCCTCAATACATAAGTACAGGAAAGTAAAAGAAATACTAGCTACATAGAAAATTGCTATTGCCCTTGAACAAAAGGGCTCACCACAAGCAATGGACTTCTAGATGATCACATATCATTCGGTGGAATATAGAAGTCATCTCCGGTACCTACATGGTTAGAATATGTAGACAAGAGTATGGGTTAGAACAATAAAACACTAAGTATGCGGGCATGCAAATGCATATGCACATGAACTTATAACAACCTACATGGCAAGGGCACATATATGGAAGTGAAATTAAGAAAGAACAATATATCAATAAGCCATGAAACTCGTGATGCATGAAATTCCATGATGCTTATAATATAGAGGGGATGGAACCATAAACGACATCCAAATCCATGTGAGCTACAACATGAACTTGCCCATTGAAAGTCCTCCCACTGGATCGGATAAGATTACTTGCAAAAGGTAATCTCACCACACCTTATAGACCTCCCATTTCGGTGTGATGGCCACCTTCCTTATGGGTCACCCATTTTGGGAAGATTTACATAACATAACATGTCATATCATATCATAGCATATCAAAGCATACCTTACAGGTCTCCCATTTTCGTAGCAACCTATAGAGGCACATAGTTTCAGGAAAGGAGTAGGACCCTTGGGGATATCCCACTTACTACTCCAATCCATCTCGGTACTAAGTCATCATCCCACAAGAATACGTATACATATAAATGCTTTTAAAATAGAAACTTGACACTTAAACATCAAATCATGCATACTTGGGCTTAGAAGCCAAACATACTTTCAATACTCTTATGCATACTTAACAAGAGTCAAACATCTTTCATAATTATGCATCATGGGCTAAAAATCCAAACAAACATTCATGTCAAATTTCATGCATAAGAGTAGCTCCATTCTTGTCATATCATATCATATCATATCATATTGGTGCAACCACCCATGTTGCTCAAAGAGCCATATCATAGACTTAGTGTGATGACAACTTATCCTTAACTCATACTAGTTCAAAATCATAGTCATATACATGTTTGGGACTTATCCCACATCAAAACTTTCATCATAAATCTTTGATTCATGCATGAAATGCTATGAGGAACAATGTGAATAGCATAGATAATGGAATTCAAACTTTAAATTTAAATCAAGAGTAGTTCTTGAGAAATTCCAAGTCAAACCAACCTTTAAATCATCATTTAACTAATACCCATGCATAAATCAAGAGTACAAAGGACATGCATAACTTGATCATCATCAAAACCATTAAACTTTCATGAAATTCAAACTCAAACCAACTTTAAATCACCTAATTTCTACAACACATAATCCAAGTAAATTAAATACTTCAAAATTTAAAGAACCCAACCTTAATTAAAACTTAAAATAATAATTTAAAGAGGAGGATTCTTGGATCTTCATGGATGAAAGAGAATCCATGAATCAAACCCACATACTTTGAAATCGACCAAGAGAATTCAAAGATTTCACAATAAGGATGATCTTCCCCAAAATTCTTCAAGCTTTCATCAATGGAGGTCAAGAGAATTTAGGAAATTTCAAAGTGTAATGGAGAGTGTTAGAATGGATGAAACGGGGTTAGGGTTTGAATTTAGGGATTTAGGAGACTTTAGGGAAGTTAAAAGAATCTTAGGATTAGGCCAAATTATAACATTACCATTAATGAAACAGACTAACCCCTGAAACACAATGCCACACGGAAGGCCCCAGGTGTCCGTCTAAAGGTACACGGACCGTGTACCTGTTCGTGTGCCTTGCCTTGGCCTCGTCTTTGGCTCGAACTCTCGGGGGACTTTCTGGATCCCTTCACGGAGGTTATCAGAGACCGTATGGCTTCACACGGACCGTGTACTAGTCCGTGGAGCCACACTTGGTCTGGAGTCCAGACCCACAAGCTGGCCAGCACACTGCCTCACTTCATGGGACCTCTCATGGCCCGTGTGGAGTCTCACGAACCGTGGGGTGGTCCGTGGGGTTTTCCTTGGTCCATGGCAAGGGTCCTAGCCTCCAGGAGCCCCCTGGAACACCCCACAAACCGCCACATGTACTGTGGACCCTCACACGGTCTGTGGTCCCGTCCTTGGACCATTTCCAGAACTTGTTTCCAGCATCCTTCCAATTACGGGCAGTCTCACTGTTTTGGCCATAACTTTCTCATACTATCTCTGAATTGAGTGAAACCAATTGCGTTGCAAAGATAACTCAAAGTTAAATTTGATATATAGTAGTCCACACAGTTCATCCCACACAAAAAATTATGATTCCTCAAAGACACTGCTCAAATTGCCTCTCTATGACACCAAAAGGTCTGTTTTGAATCCGGCCACTTAAAATCAACCCATGGCTACCAAAATTCATCCATGACAAGTTCAACACTACCCAAGATCAACCATCAAGAAATTTGAAAAATATTCAGGTCGTTAAGCCACCCACACTAGAGACACTCAAATTAACACCTAATCAAGATAATTAGTGCAAATTATTCACCAATTCTTTCTTTTCATTCCTTATATAAGAAATTCTATTCATAGAAATGTGACTTAAATCATCATTAACAATTATATGAGGGAACAAAGATAGGTTAAGTATTAGGAAGGAGATCTCTACTAAAGTCAATTTTTCTTTCAGAAGAAATGCTAGGCAAGTCATCGGAAAACTCATTGGCAATGAGCACAAACGCAAGAGTGGGTGCTTCAGAATTTTTATCCTTAATCTGAACTAGATGGTAAATGTAATTGTTGAAAATCATTTTTTGAACTTTAACGCATAATATGAATTTACCTTTGAATGAGGAATCAATACCCTTCCACTTAAGACCAGCTGATTTGAGAGTTGAAATTATACCATTCATGTTTTATAATCAATGAGGCATAACAAGAATGAATCCAATCTATGCCAAGAATGACATCAAGGCAAGTCATTTCAAGTTTTATGAGGTCACATGAAGTCACTTTATGGAATATTAATAGAAACTGATCAATTTTTATAGACTCTCTAGGCTAAAATTAAATCACCAACAAGGGTATAAACAAAAAGTTTTGAAAAGACCTCGGGACTCACATCAAATCTCATAGAAAGGTAAGTAGTAACAAAAGGAAAAGTGGATCCAAGATCAAGCAAAGCATACACATCAAATCAAAGACCCATAACATACCCATAACAACATTGAGGGACTCCTCCATATCTTCTCTAACCTGAAGTGCATAAAACCTATTGTGGAGTTGTCCACCACCACCCGATCCTGAAGTAGCACATGATTGAGTTTGTTAGTTGGTAGTAGTCAGAGTCTGAGCTTGTGCCTGAGGTCAGCCACCATTACCCTAATAATCTTAGCATAATGACCTGACTTGCTACACCAAAAAAAAATATTAGATCTGGATAAACACCCCCTTTATGTCTCTTCCCACAATTCTTACCAGTGGGAATAACCTAACCACCTTAACCTCCTGCTTGAGCCTAGCGGTTAGAGCCCTTATCTTTGTTGAACTTTGAAGTGAAAGTGTTAGATGAGCCTTGACCGGGATACCTTTTTCCATCTTAAAAATGACTATTGCCACCATTTTAGACTATTGGTGGGAATAGTTACGACTATTAACTCAAGCTCACTTGGGCTCTCTAACTTTCTCCCTCAACTTATCATATTTGATTTTCTCTGCATAAGTCATAAGCTTTGAAATGTCTATCTCTTTGATCAATATGGACATCTCACATTCTTTGGACACCAAGTCTGAGACACCCAACACAAATTTGCTCAATCTTGCCCTTGAGTTGAAAACCATGAAAGAAGTGTATTTGGACAAGATACTGAACTTGAGCATACTTCCTCACACTCATACCTCCTTGGCGAACATTGCTGAACTCCTAGATTTTAGCCTCCCTCAACTCTAAAGGCTAGATTCAATCAAGAAATGCACCATTGAGTTCCTGCCTTTCCAAAGGACTCGCTTCCCTTGTCCTCTCTTCCTTCCATTGTTCATCCTAAATTTTATCCGCACTCTTGAGTTAATAAGCGGCTAGTTTCACTTTCTCTTACGAAGATACAACCATGATGGGCAAGACTTTGTAATCATCATCAATAAATTCTTGTGGATTCTCATCCACTTTAAAACCATGGAATTTACGCAGATTCATCCTCATGAAGTCTCAAAATCTAGTCGACACCATCCCTCCACTTTTAACCACCCCTTTTTGATTGAGTTGTTCTATTACATCTTGTGCTAGCATTTGGATGGCAGTGTGAAACTCTGCATTAGTAACTAGCTCGACCAAAGGATCATGAGAAACTTGAGGAGCTTGTTCCTCATTGACGTTTTTTCCCCTTTGTATTGGTATTGTTGTTAGCGACATTTTAAAAAAATTACAAATATGAAGCATTAGAAGGAAAACAATAAAGAATACACTCTATCACACAAACATAGATTATGAAAGAAGTGAAGATTTTCTAAAATACTTCATAGCTTCCTATTCATAGATGTGGCACAATTCATACCAATGAATAAGACTCTACTTAACGTGAGATGCCAAAATCCCTATGACACTTTATACCTTGTTCTCTAATACCAAGTTTTTCATGACCCAAGTTAGGTCATAGGCATGATATAATGATTGAAACCCCCAAAGGATCCTAACCCCAGCCATCTTAGCATATCAATAAGTATACATAAGGTAAGATGCATCATAAATTATCTAAGATAAAGTAGAAGAAAAGTCTCAACTTGAAAGTTCAATAAGAAAGAAAAACTTTAGTTGGAAATCATAAGGACAACATAGACTCCATACAATCCAACATGCCTCTACTAAACATGGGCAGAGACTTAGGAAAAGTTCCTAATTCACCCTCAGTGAAGAAATCATGAGATAAAACCTAAGTAAAACATGTGGTCAATGCATCAAAATCATAGTAAAACTTGAAAGTAAACTTAATCATTTTGTAGGATATCAATCTTAACCATTAATAAGGCCATACGAGCTATAACATGAAATATGATGTAACTCCCACATTAAGAATAGAGAGACTACTTTGCCAAGGTAGACTCTGTGAGATTCTTTAACATAATAAGCTATATGTGGATCATCTACCTAGGACAATAATGCAACCTATTAGGGCACAAAGTTTTGGATAAGAGGTTGCTACTATGATTCTCTTGGGAAGATAACCTAACATCTTTCAAACCGAACCCCACCTTAAGACTTCTCAGTGCTAAGTCAAATTCCAATAACATAGTAAAGCATAAGTGAATGAAACATAACACAACTTGAGTCATTAAAACTATAACTTATATAGAGTACCTCATTCAAACCTTTGTGATTCAAGCATTGTGAGAATCTTTCTTATCACACCTTTAATCCATGATTAGGTGAGAAAATTCTTTCATCAATATTCACTCATTCATTAAGGGGGCTTCTATAAATCATATTTTTTGTGATTTCTTAAACTTGGATAAAGCCCTTATTCATTCATGCATATTTCCTAGAAAACAAGGGTAACTTGTTTGAGTTCATCTCAAACCAACTTTAGAATATGTAATTCAATGAAAGCATGTGTAATAATGGAGAATCATAACAATTAAAGTATTAATTAAAAGAACCCATAATGAGAATAATGAACCCTAGATAGCCTTGTAGAGAATTTGCTTATAAATCATTAAAAATCATGCAATTTATAGTAATTTGTACATAATTAGATCAACAATCATCATATATAATATAATTCATGAAGTTGGATGAAGAATTATGAAAATTCATAAAATATCATACTTGAAATTCATTGAAAAATTGAATAATTCTTTGGGGTCAATGGGTGAAAAGGACTCATGGATGAATACCCACATGCCTTGAGTAGAAATCTAATTTGAAACCTAACGTTTGATGGAGAAATTTGTAAGAAACCCTAACTTGACCTTCCTTAACCTTAAGAGAATTTTGGAGAAGAATACTTAGGAGATTTTGTGAAATTAGAGAAATATTGAGGATTGGAGTGATTATAATAGTACAAAAATGGTTATAGGGTAGCAATAAGGCCAAAATGACCTAGTTCAGGGATTAAGAGGATAGGAAAGGGCCAAAATTCCCCTAATTAAAATTATCGAACAAGGTATACAAGACTTATCTACGGATCGTGGACCTATCTACTAGACTATTGTATGACTCGCAAAGATGACTATGGACTCATCCTACTATTCCATAGAAAAAGTTCTACAACTACATAAACTTGGACTAAAAAAAACGAACCACAAACTACTTTCACAACTCACATTCCACTTGACGACATGTAGATACTTTTCGTGGAACCCCTCCATAACTAGTCAAATTTTCATCTTTCAAGATCTTATCTACAAGCTCAAGGTATGTCTTGCGCATTATTTTATGGGTTCTAAAGATCATTTTTTGAACTGCCTCTCTTCGTATAAATCTTTTATGTGTTGGGGCATTCCACGAGAACTAGCCACAATACATACTTTTTTATGGACTCTTCTTGTTCATTAATAGGCTATTCACAATTCTTGACATCCACTCATGACCATTGTCTATGGGTCATGGATCAGATTACGACCCATGCAGGCACCTCGTAGTTTCATCAATTCTTTTCCAAAATCTTGTCCAAATACCAGTTCCATCTACGAATGCTCATCTATGACCCGTAAAGTAATCTACGAACTGTATATGGCACCGGTATAACCTGCACTAATCCACTTTAAAAATTATACCCACTTAAGTTTCTCTTTCCTCATTATTACCATACTATTTATATCTTCTATAAATTCTTCCTTTTGCCTTCTTTGATTTTTTTTGAAAAATATTATGCTTTAAAAAACATCAAAAAAAGATAGTCTATTTATATTTTCTCTTTCCTCATTATTAGTATACTATTTATATCTTCCCAATTCCTCTCTTGTGTTTGGTTTTTGTAATGACCTGGTTGGTCATTTTTGAGCTTATCTATAAAAATTATTGTTTTACCCTTTCATAAGTTGTTTTAGGACTATTTTGAACTATTATATTATTGGAACTAAAATCCTGAGTTTTAAAAATGAGAAATATCTGTTTTGGTATTTTTAGAAGCTTAAGTTGTTGAAAAAATGAGTTTTCATATCATTCTGAATTTTGGGTGTCGGATTAGAAATCTATCAATACCATTAGCTCCAGAACATTGAAACTGATCTATGAGAAGTTATAGAACTAAATTTGGAGTTAAAATGAGATTTGTAGGCCCAAAGTTGTGATTTTAGTTGTTTTCGAAACCAAAGTTTGAATTTGATCAACATTCAGAGTTTGAAAGCTCAGATCAAAATTTCAATAGTTTCAGTAGATCCGGATTATGAATTTGATGCTGGATATGGTCTCATAATATTTTCAAAGTTGCTGAGCGCAAAGTTGGTTTTTTCAGTTTTAAACTAGTTTATTTGAGTTGCATTAGTAAATGAGAAGAGGAAGCCTCAAAATCATTTGATGATTATGTTGAGTCTGGATCGCTGTATCTGGTATGGATAAGTATTTTATTTGTATTCGCTGGTGCAGAGTTTTCTGGTGCAGTCATATTCCTTCTTCGCATTCGTAGAGGATTGGGCAGTGTAGAGCTCTGCATTCGTAGGATTCGATCTACTTTCGTGGAGTGCAAGTTAGTGGCATCCTCTTTCTCTCCACCTTTGTGGACCCCTCCTCCGCATTAGCGGAGGTCTTGCTTCCTTCAGTGCTCCACTTTCACGAAGTGCAGTTTTTAGCTAAACAATGTTAAATCCAAAACCCACCATTTTTACTCCATTTTCAATCTTTTCAATCTTTTGGGGTGATTTTTGAAGGAGATTATCAAAGAATTATTTTGCATAAGTGTTTCTAACCTCTTTTGAATTAATTTTCTTGATTTTATCTTGAATGTCATGATTTTGAATGTCCAAGATTTGAGATTTGTAATCTATGATTTCAAAACTTTAAATGGTGATTTCTCCTTTGATTTGAACTTGATTTTAGTGGGATTTCAACACACGGATTGCATTTTTGTATATAACTTGATTTTAAAGTCAATTCTAGATTCAAAAACTTTGAATTTTGGCCATAATTTTGACTATTTTGCTCCTAAGCCTAATTTGTGCCAATATAGGTGTCAAAATGTACCTCTTAACGCGTAGTATCAATTTTTAACAATGAGTGAATGACTCGGAGATCATTTGGAGGATTGAGTTGAATGAAAGATTATTCGAGTGAGATTTTGACATTGACGTAGGTTCGGCTAACCTTTATGGGATTTGATATGAGTTATTAAACTTGTTCCTGTGATAATTGTAAGACCTAGACTGATTTGTGAGTAAATGGGTTGATATGTTAGAATTGCGATGGAAATATCATTCTAGTTATGCTGAAAATTTAGTAAATTGTGATCCTATTGACAAATTAAAATGAAATCATGTGAATGAATATACTTTGGGGATATTAAAATGATAATAAGAGACTTGTGATACTAATTGGGTAATTTGTGGTAAGTTTATGGATTATGAGATACTTTTGAGGATCATGTGTATATTTCAGGATGAGTAAGGTCTGGTATTGTTGGCATACTTGTATATTTTGGGACGAGTTAGGTCCGTTGTTGTGCATACACTTGACTATTGATATAATTATGATTATCTGAGACTTGATGATGGTTTGGGGAACCAGTTGTGGTACTTGCTTTTATTTTCCATGATTATATATATATATATATATATGTATCTTGATTAGTGTCATTGACATGCATCTATTCCATATTGCATTCTACCATCCCTTGACCTGAGTTGGTGTAAGGTTTGAGATATTGTGACACCCCTTGACCTTGGGAGGAGGCAAGGGTGAGATCTACAATTTTCATATGCCTTGACCATGGACAAGTGGAAAGTTTGAGATATTATGATATCCTTTCACCATGGTTAGGTGGAAAGGTTGAGATATTGTGATATCCCTTGACCATGGGGAGGTGGCAAAGTTGAGATATTGTGATATCCCTTGACCACATGCAGGTGGGAAAGTTGAGACATTATGATATTCCTTGACCACAAGCAGGTGGCAAGGTTGTGAGACACTTGGTATATGGCCTGATGAGTTCCATGTATTGTATTCAAATCTCTCATCGTATTGTACTTATGGTTATTATGGATATCTTATTTTACCATTACGTATACTTTAATTATGCACTAAACATTTTTAAGTAGTTGATAGGCTTCTTCGTTATTACATACTTTTTCAATTTCTCTTACCTAATCGGTTGAACCTACTAGGTACATTTTGGTGTACTCATTCCTACTTTGTTTTCTCACTGCAAATCGAGCATAGGAACCCACATAGGGTAGTTGATTAATGCTTGTAGATTTATCATCCATCTATCAAGATCTTAGCAGTGAGGCTCAAATTTTGAGTCGCTATGGATCTTTGGGATTTCTTTTTTGTTGCTTTATATTTTAGACATCGTACTAGACAATATCAGACAAATTTTTATCTTTTATTTGAGACAATTGTATTTACTCTTTCGTACTACTTTAGATGCTCTTGCACTTACGACTCCAGGTTCTTGGATTTCTTATGATATATTGTGGTGTTTTCCGCTTTACTTTATTTTTCTTTAGTCACAATCAAATTTTGGGTCATGACAAGTTTTGTATTAGAGCTTTAGGTTCATTGGGTTCGTGAGTCAAGAGCAAGGTATCTAGTAAAATCTCGTTGATCGGTATGTAGATGTCCTTATCTATCTTTGGGAGGCTAGGGGCACTTGATAGGAATAATTTTCATATCTTGCTTCTATTCCTGCATTTCTTCATATCACATGCTTTGAAACTGTCTAATCTACTCCTTCTGCGTAGACATCGGTGAATAGATCCCATCGATCAGTGGGAAAGACAGAGTCCAGTCTGTGACTCCCACTCGTTGTCAATGTTGGGCTCGTAATAGGGCCAGGGGCCGAGGGTATGCTAGAGGGGAAGCTCCGCCCAGGGGATAGACTAGATCAACTTCTCCAGATCTTGGTTATGAGCCTTAGGGGCCTATAGATACTATTCCACCACCCTCGGCCCTAGATTCTACACCCTCAATTCAAGAGTTGCTATTGTGGGTATTTTCTAGATGAGAGGAAGCTTCTCCATCCTTGTTTGTTACTAATGCACCAGCTTCTACAGTGATGGTTAGCCCGTTTATAGTTCTAGCTGAGCAATCTATGATTCATGTGGGTCCTTCTTCAGCCCTAGTTGATCCTCCTATGACTATTATAAGTCTTCCTCTGACATCTAGGCTAAGTTTTGGTGTACAGATAAGAGTTTCACTATTACTCCATCAATCGCATCACCCTTATTTATTTTTCCACCATCTTCTTCTAGTCCAGCCATGTCCACAACTGAGTAGAAGTATTTTTAGCGATTTGTACGATTGGCACCCCTAAGATTTGATGGAACCCATGATGATAGAGCTTACGATTTCTTTTCACATTTTCTGGCCCAGGTATGTAATTTGTCCATTTTTGAGTCGCATCGAGTTGCTTATACCTCTTACAATTTTACTGGCCTAGCCAAGGAGTGGTGGAGGTCATTTTTAGCTCATCAACCTCTTGGATCTATAGTTATAACATGGTAAAGGATTATAGGGATATTCTTGGAGAGATTCCTGCAATATAGCCTTCGAGATAACTTCCAGGATAAGTTTGATAGACTCCTGCAGGGTTTTATTTCAGTGTCAGACTATGAGGCTACATTCCATACATTGTCTAGATATTCCTTGTCCAGCATCCTTTCAAAGTTTGAGAGTATTCAATGCTTCACCAAGGGGTTGGCAGGGTATCTTTAGGAGGAGGCTACAATTTTCTTGGTTTTGGCTCGAGGAATATTACAGAGTGTGGTGGATTATGATTATGTGCTAGAACACCTCGGGCATGATAGACAGGGTGGCGGGAGGAGGTTCTGTCAGCATGGTCAGTTTAGTAGACCACTTCCACAGGACAGAGAGTTTTAGAGACAGGGCCATCAGGGTTGGGCAGTTCATGCAGCCATCCCAGCATCTGACAGTGTTGAAAGGTCCAGGCCTACTAAAATAGGCCGTGATAGCTCTCTTGGTTCAATCAGATGTGGTGGTTCTTCGACACAGTCATCTTAGGGTTGGGTTCCCTGAGCCTTCTATGTTTGTGATGAGGTTAGGCACTTTGCAAACCATTGTCCACATCGTGCATTTCTCGCCCTGGCTTCAGGGTCTAAGCCAGACCATCCAGCCCCAACACCAGTAGCTAGAGATACTTCTCATGGCATTAGAGGAGGTACTAGAGGAGGTCGTGGCACAATAAGAGGTGGTCATAGAGTTTACTACGTTGTTTCAGATAGAGCCGAGGCGGAGGCCTCTGATGCAATTATCACAGGTATGGTTGTAGTGTGCCACCACTCTGCTTCAGTTTTATTTGATCCAAGCTCTACTTATTCATATGTATCAGCTTATTTTGCTTCGCATCTTGATATATTGTGTGAGCTACTTGCCGAGCCTATTTGTGTTTCCACCTCGGTAGGTGAATCATTAGTGGTGAATTATGTCGCCTAAGCTACACCTCCTTTTAAAGGTAAAAGCGGTCGTTGTCAAGATATATAACCTAACCAAGGTTAGGGTCGAACCTATAGGAAATATTATAGACTTCCTCTTAATTCAAAGTAAAGTGGGGTAATTAACCTACTTATCTCCCGAAAAGAGGGGGGTTTGAAATTTCAAGAAATATTAAACCTAGACTTGTGTAAGTGTTATTGAAATCAGTAGAAGAGCTAACTAGGGTGATTTGTTCCCCATGTTTCCCTAACACAGTATTACTAGATAATTGTAATCTTTTCTAGTGTGTAGATACAAATAGTAAGTTAAGTTTACTGAACAATTTGATCCAGTTGTAAGGTAAATTTCACTATGGGTTTTGATCCATATCCGCAGTGTGACATTACTAACCTTTACCTATTGTCCCAGTACAATCTCCCCTTAATCTTTTGTTGCTTAGATGAGTAAATATCAATCGAATCCTATTAATTATTCTCTTTTCCTATTCATTACCTCCTTGATCCAACAAGTAATACTAAGCGAGTTATAATATTCGCCACCGTTAAAAAGCATGCAAAATGAAGAGAAGTAATTAATACATTCATACACATCTTCAAAGAATTATCAATTATCTATTTTACTTTATTAGTTCTTCATGGTTCCCACAACCCTAATTGTGTATTTAGCTACTCATGATCAGTGTAGATGCAAGAACCATGATATAGAATAGCATAATTTAGAACTTACACGAATGAATTTTGGAAAAAGAAATCCAACTCTTCAATAGAAATTGCAAGTACTAATTATGAACACAAAATATGATTTCTCTGCCTTCTTAAAATATTAAAATTGGTGAACTCTCTAAAACTTAATGAAAAATAACCTAAAAACCTATTCATAATGTCTAAAATACAAAATCAAATCAAAATAGGAATACTGGGTCGGCAGACTCTACAGGCAGTTCTATGGGTCGTATAATGTTCCACGACTTGTAATCGGGGCTTCATACTCTCCTTCTTCAAAGATTGAGTTGACTTCCATGAGACCCATCAATGGGTCTTATAAGATTCTATGGCCTGTGGAGGGTTTCGTCTGATGACTCTTTAGCAAATCTCCACTTTCTGATCCTCAAGGTACGACCTCACTTTTACGACTCATAAAATATTTTACGGCTCATCTGATTGCATCATAGAATCATGTCCTGAAAATCACCCCTTAATGGAATTTGTTACAAAAGTACTTCTATGACCCGTGAAATACTCCATGACCCATGAAGGGCTTCGTGAATTCTCAAAATCTACAATTTTAACACACTTAGCCCTGAAATCATGTCAACCCTGTAATCCTGCAAAATAAATATAAAAACACATCAAATCTACTAACATCGCTTTGAGAACACACGAAATCCTATGTTTTAAGCATCAAAAGTGTTGTATTTTGACAACACATCAACACCTTCAACGTAAAATTGTTGTTTGTCCTCAAGTGACGAACTCAATCTACATAAGCAGTATAGTAACACATAGACTTCAGTCTAATGGCATACATTCTCTAATAATCAAGCTCAGACACCCATACCAACTCAACAATGCAGATCTATACATGTGACAATGAAGCTATGACAAGCAAGGTACCACAGATAAGCAACAATCACTGAACTAGCTTAAAAGCAACAGTGTAATGCAAGTGCCCTCACACAAAGAAGTCTCATATCCCACTCATCTTAGTATTTTCAAGTTCAATGCTTGGTACTACACAAAAATCACTCACTCTTACAATAGATATTCAAATATGTGTTGAATACCATATGCTTGCTCCTATACTCATGACTATAACTTTCAAACAATTGGGTTAGGATCACTATAGAACTTTCTTGGCTTAAACGTAGGCCCAGGGGGCTTTGGTGTGATGTTTTCGGAACATAGTGACTAAAGGCCCTCCTTGATACTGCATTTTCTACACTTTTTCCCTACCACCACTTATATTTTTATCTCATTCACTACTACTAAAAGGGGATTTAGCGACAATTATTTTGTGGCAATAAGCTAATTGCCACTAATGTATACAGACGA